>CM061751.1:143775115-143951966 GCA_030979885.1 Lolium multiflorum | reverse complement strand
AAAGAAAAAAGGCAAGTGACCAAATATCAGGAGCCAAAAATAATCCACGAAAAGAAACTTTTATTGTACATAGAGGATGACATGTGGGTCCCATTTTGCAATAGCGGTCTCATAGTTTCCAGGCGGCACAGGATCAAAAGAAAAAGGAAGTAGCCAGAAATCAGGGTGTCAAAAAATCCATGAAAAGAAAGATTTCAATTGGGCTGCATCTGGACATCTGGGCCTTCGAACTATCGTGCTGGAAGCCTTTTGACTCGTACAATTTAAGCCCACTCCAAAACAGGAAAGTCCTATGCTTGGCAAAAACAAAAAGCAAGGAGATTCAACATATAAGTTTGTTTATGTAAAAACAAAGATTTAATTTATCCCTTTGAAATAGCTCAGAGCGAAATACACTGTTTATTGTCTGCAAAATAATCAAGATATCATATGTTTCTTGTACGGGGAGGCTGACATCAGGGACCCATGAGCCAGCAATACCAACGTTTTAAAGGATCGAAAGAAAAAATAAACCAAAAATCAGTTGGTAAAAATCCAAGAAAATAAACATTTATCGTTCTAAGAGGATGACATGCGGGACCCTTGAGGCAGCAGCATCCTCAACCTTTGCATAAAGAGGATTTGCAGTACGGGGAGGCTGACATTGGGGACCCATGAGCCAGCAGCGTCGTCAACGTTTTCAAGGCGGCAGGAGATCGAAAGAAAAAATAAGCCAAAAATCAGTTGGTAAACAAAACCAAGAAAAGAAACAATTACCTTTCTGAGGGGATGACATGCGGGACCCATGAGGCAGCAGCATCCTCAACTATTCTAAGGCGGCAGGGGATCAAAAGAAAAAGGAAATAGCCGAAAATCAGAGGGTAAAAAATAAATCCAACAAAGGAAACTTTTAGGATTTGCTAAGAAACAGTCGACTTATTCTTTTTTGGCCATCAGTCGAATTTCTGTCCAACCAATTAGGCATCGCGATTGTGGACTTGCACGTGTTTCTCTGAGCCACTGTGTACCGTACTTAGCCATCTGCTATAGCTGCACACGTTTGTGTCGGGAGGTTTTGGATGTAAAACGCGTGCATGACTAAGTCAGCGGATAGATATTTACTGAACTTTTTGTGTAAATTTGTATATGACGAATTACAGTCCATTACACTGGTATTTACATGATTTGGAACATGTAAAATTAGGCAAACAAGTCTGTAATTTTACTTTCAAATCATGTAGACGATTTTCTTTCAGTTTCCCCATCTCACAGTTTACAGTCCATTACAACTATGTTTACATAATACAAAACATGTAATTTTCGCCAAACAACGTTTTAAGGTCTTTAAATCATGTATTATGGATTTTTTTTTTTCTGTTTGCAACTTGTTTGTCTGTTGCTAATTATAGGGATTTAGCCCACATACAAGGCTTGGTAAAATTCTTTTTTTATGGGCTTGACTGATTTTTGCCTATGCCATGTGCCGTCTTATAATTTGAAGAAAAACTGACTTACGCTGAATTGAAAATCAGTCAGCTGACAAATAGACATCCCCAACTTTTATTGTTCATAGAGGATGACATGCGGCACCCATGAGCCAGCAGCCTCAACGTTTCAAAGTCGGCATGAGATCGAAAGAAAAAGGCAAGTGACCAAATATCAGGAGCCAAAAATAATCCAAGAAAAGAAAGTTTTATAGTACATAGAGGATGACATGCGGGTCCCATTTAGCAGCAGCGGTATCAACGTTTGAGAGGCGGCAGGGGATCGAAAGAAAGGCAAGTGACCAAATATGAGGGGCCAAAAAATCCAAGAAAAGAAAGTTTTATAAGACATAGAGGATGACATGCGGGTCCCATTTAACAGCAGCGGTATCAGTTTGAGAGGCGGCAAGGGATCAAAAGAAAAAGGAAATAACCAGAAATTAATTAGGGTCAAAAATAAATCCACCAAAGGAAACTTTTATTGTTCATAGAGGATGACATGGGACCGACCCGCCAACAAAATACCCCTTAATGCTTCAAAGGGGGAAGTGTGGATCAAAAGAAAAAGGCAAATATCCAGAAATTAGGGGTAAAAATAACTCCAAGAAAGGAAACTTTATTTGTCGTAGAGGATGACATGCGGGACCCATAGCCAGCAGAATCCTCAACGTTTCAAAGGCGGCAGAGGGAAAGAAAAGGCAAGTGACCAAACATCAAAGGAGGCCAAAAATAATCCAAGATTATTGTACACAGGATGACATGCTAGTCCCATTTTGGCAAGAGCCGGCCTCAATGTTTCAAATGCGTCTTGAGATCAAAAGAAAAGAAAGTAGCTAGAAATTAGGGGCTCAAAATAATCAAGAAAAGAAAGTTGATGGACATAGAGGATGACATGAGGGTCCCATTTAGCAGCAGGTTCCTCAACGTTTCAAACGTGGCATGAGATCGAAAGAAAAAGGCAAGTGACCAAATATCAAGAGCCAAAAATAGTCCAAGAAAAGAAACTTGAATGTACATAGAGGATGACATGCGGGTCCCATATAGCAGCAGCTGTATCAACGTTTGAGAGGCGGCAGGCGATCGAAAGAAAAAGGCAAGTGACCAAATATGAGGTGCCAAAAAAAAATCCAAGAAAAGAAAGTTTTATAGTACATAGTGGATGACATGCGGGTCCCTTGAGCCAGCAGCTTACTCAACGTTTCAAAGGGGGCAGGGGATCAAAAGAAAAAGGCAAGCCAAAAATCAGAGGGTGAAAAAAAATCCAACAAAGGAAAGTTTTATAGCACATAGAGGATGACATGCGGGTCCCATGAGCCAGCAGGTTCCTCAACGTTTCAAACGTGGCATGAGATCGAAAGAAAAAGGCAAGTGACCAAATATCAGAAGCAAAAAAAATCAAAGAAAAGAAAGTTTTCAACGTTTAAAGGCGGCAGGGGATCAAAAGAAAAAGGAAGGAGCCAGAAATAGGGGTACAAAATAACTCCAAGAAAGGAAACTTTTATTGTTCGTAGAGGATGACATGCGGGACCCATGAGCCAGCAGCTTACTCAACGTTTCAAAGGTGGCATGAGATCGAAAGAAAAAAACGCAAGTGACCAAATATGAGGTGCCAAAAATAATCAAAGATTTATTGTACATAGAGGATGACATGCGGGTCCCATTTTGCAGCAGCGGTCTCAATGTTTGAAATGCGGCTTGAGATCAAAAGAAAAAGAAAGTAGCTAGAAAGTAGGGGGTCAAAAAAAATCCAAGAAAAGAAAGTTGATGGACATAGAGGTTGACATGCGGGTCCCATGTGCCAGCAGCTTACTCAACGTTTCAAAGGGGCCAGGGGATCAAAAGTAAAAGGCAAGTGACGAAATACTGAGCCAAAAATCAAAGGGTGAAAAAAATCCAAGAAAACAAACTTTTATAGCACATAGAGGATGACATGCGGGTCCCATGAGCCAGCAGGTTCCTCAACGTTTCAAACGTGGCATGAGATCGAAAGAAAAAGGCAAGTGACGAAATATCAGGAGCCAAAAATAATTCAAGAAAAGAAACTTGATTGTACATAGAGGATGACATGCGGGTCCCATGTGTAAGCAGCTTACTCAACGTTTCCAAGGCGGCAGGGCATCAAAAGAAAAAAGGAAATAGACAAAAATCAGAGAGTGAAAAAAAACCATAGAAAATAAACTTTTATAGCACATAGAGGATGACATGCGGGTCCCACGAGCCAGCAGGTTCCTCAAAGTTTCAAACGTGGCATGAGATCGAAAGAAAAAAAGGCAAGTGACCAAATATCAGGAGCCAAAAATAATCCAAGAAAAGAAAGTTTATTGTACGTAGAGGATGACATGCGGGTCCCATTTTGCAGCAGCGGTATCACCGTTTCAAACGTGGCATGAGATCGAAAGAAAAAGGCAAGTGACCAAATATCAAGAGCCAAAAATAATCCAAGAAAAGAAACTTGAATGTACATAGAGGATGACATGCGGGTCCCATTTAGCAGCAGCTGTATCAACGTTTGAGAGGCGGCAGGCGATCGAAATGAAGTAGCCAGAAATCAGGGGGTGAAAAAATCCAAGAAAAGAAAGATTTCAATTGGGCTGCATCTGGACATCTGGGCCTTCGAACTATCCTGCTGGGCCTTTTGACTCGTACAATTTCAGCCCACTCCAAAACAGGAAAGTTCGGATTAAAAAAACAGGAAAGTCCTATGCTTCGCAAAGACAAAAAAACAAGGAGATTCAACATATAAGTTTGTTTATGTAAAAATAAAGATTTAATTATCCGTTTGAAATAGCTCAGAGCGCAATACATTGTTTATTGTCTGCAAAATAATCAAGATATCATATGTTTCTTGTACGGGGAGGCTGACATCGGGGACCCATGAGCCAGCAGCGTCGTCAACGTTTTAAAGGCGGCAGGGGATGGAAAGAAAAAATAAACCAAAAATCTCTGTTGGTAAAAAATCCAAGAAAAGAAACATTTTCGTCTCCGAGAGGATGACATGACCCATGAGGCAGCAAGATCCTCGCCGTTTATCGTTCATAGAGGTTGACATGGGACCCGTGGAGCCGCATAGCCTCAACGTTTAAAGGCCGGGCAGTAGATCGAAAAGAAAAATAAGCCAAAAATCGTTTGGTCACAAAATCCAAGAAAATAAACATTTCACTGTTTCCGAGAGGATGACATGCGGACCCATGAGGCACAAAGATCCTCAACGATTCCAAGCATGGCAGGGGAAATATCCGTAAATTAATGAGGGGTTCAAAATAAATCCATCGGAAACTTTATCGTTCATAGAGGATGACATGGGGGACCCATGAGCCCCTCATCGTTTCAAAGGGGCAGGAGATCAAAAGAAAAAGGCAAATAGCCAGGAAATTAGGGGTAAAAAATAACTCCAAGAAAGGAAACTTTATTGTACATAGAAGATGACATGCGGGACCCATGAGCCAGCAGCCTTACTCAACGTTTCAAAGGCGGTATGAGATCGAAAGAAAAAGGCAAGTGACAAAATATCAGGGAGCCAAAGATAATCCAAGAAAAGAAACTTTATCGTACGTAGAGTGATGACATGCGTCCCATTTAGCAGCAGCGGTCTCAACGTTTCAAATGCGGCTTGAGATCAAAAGAAAAAGAAAGTTGATTGTACATAGAGGATGACATGCGGGTCCCATGAGTCAGCAGCTTACCATACGTTTCCAAGGCGGCAGGGGATCAAAAGAAAAAGGAAATAGCCAAAAATCAGAGGGTGAAAAAAATAAAGAAAATAAACTTTTATAGTACATAGAGGATGACATGCGGGTCCCATGAGCCAGCAGGTTCCTCAACGTTTCAAACTTGGCATGAGATCGAAAGAAAAAGGCAAGTGACCAAATATGAGGAGCCAAAAATAATTCAAGAAAAGAAAGTTTTATAGTACATAGAGGATGACATGCGGGTCCCATTTAGCAGCAGCGGTATCAGCGTTTGAGAGGCGGCAGGGGATCAAAAGAAAAAAAGAAATTGCCAAAAATCAGATGGTGAAAAAAAAACCAAGAAAATGAACTTTTATAGTACATAGAGGATGACATGCGGGTCCCATGAGCCAGCAGGTTCCTCAACGTTTCAAACGTGGCATGAGATCGAAAGAAAAAGGCAAGTGACCAAATATCAGGAGCCAAAAATAATTCAAGAAAAGAAAGTTTTATAGTACATAGAGGATGACATGCGGGTCCCAGTTAGCAGCAGCGGTATCACCGTTTGAGAGGCGGCAGGGGATCGAAAGAAAAAGGCAAGTGAAAAAATATGAGGAGCCAAAAATAATTCAAGAAAAGAAAGTTTTATAGTACATAGAGGATGACATGCGGGTCCCATTTAGCAGCAGCGGTATCACCGTTTGAGAGGCAGCAGGGGATCGAAAGAAAAAGTCAAGTGACCAAATATGAGGTGCCAAAAAAAATCCAAGAAAAGAAAGTTTTATAGCACATAGAGGATGACATGCGGGTCCCATTTAGCAGCAGCGGTATCACCGTTTGAAAGGCGGCAGGGGATCAAAAGAAAAAGGCAAGTGACCAAATATGAGGTGCCAAAAAAAATCCAGGAAAAGAAAGTTTTATAGTACATAGAGGATGACATGCGGGTCCCAGTTAGCAGCATGTTTGAGAGGCAGCAGGTGATCGAAAGAAAAAGTCAAGTGACGAAATATGAGGTGCCAAAAAAAATCCAAGAAAAGAAAGTTTTATAGTACATAGAGGATGACATGCGGGTCCCATTTAGCAGCAGCGGTACCGTTTGAGAGGCGGCAGGGGATCGAAAGAAAAAGGCAAGTGAAAAAATATGAGGAGCCAAAAATAATTCAAGAAAAGAAAGTTTTATAGTACATAGAGGATGACATGCGGGTCCCAGTTAGCAGCAGCACCATTTGAGAGGCGGCAGGGGATCGAAAGAAAAAGGCAAGTGACCAAATTTGAGGTGCCAAAAATAATCCATGAAAAGAAAGTTTTATAGTACATAGAGGATGACATGCGGGTCCCAGTAGCAGCAGCGGTATCACCGTTTGAGAGGCGGCAGGGGATCGAAAGAAAAAGGCAAGTGACCAAATTTGAGGTGCCAAAAATAATCCAGGAAAAGAAAGTTTTATAGTACATAGAGGATGACATGCGGGTCCCATTTAGCAGCAGCGGTATCACCGTTTGAGCGGCAGGGGATCGAAAGAAAAAGGCAAGTGACCAAATTTGAGGTGCCAAAAATAATCCATGAAAAGAAAGTTTTATAGTACATAGAGGATGACATGCGGGTCCCAGTTAGCAGCAGCGGTATCACCGTTGAGAGGCGGCAGGGGATCGAAAGAAAAAGGCAAGTGACCAAATTTGAGGTGCCAAAAAAAAACTCCAAGAAAAGAAAGTTGATTGCACATAGAGGATGACATGCGGGTCCCATTTAGCAGCAGCGGTCTCAACGTTTCCAAGGCGGCAAGGGATCAAAAGAAAAAGGAAGTAGCCAGAAATCAGGGGGTCAAAAAAAATCCAAGAATAGAAAGAATTTTGGTTCATAGAGGATGACATGCGGGACCCATGATCCTGCATCGTAAACGGCTCGTTGAACGAGATGGCGCGATGTAGAAAAAAACAATGCCAGAGAGGCTGCCATCTGGGCCCTACATCCCTCGGCGGTGCGGATTTGCGTTGACTCGGCCGGCGAACCCGAGATTTCGAGATGCACCACGTCCCGGGCCACCATACGCCACGTTTTGGCCGCTTTCGTCGGGCTAGGTGGCCTCAAAAACGAGAAAAAAAAGTTTTGACATGCACCACGGAGGGACCAAAATCGTCGGCCATGGTACACCAGCAACCACGTGTGAAGTGGCTACCGCGTGTATTGCGCACACTACCACCTATACAATTTTCACAAGAGGGTGACATGGTTGGATGGCCATGCATTTCCATGGTTTGTTGGATTATCTCATCATGTAGTATATAATAAATTAATTTTGTAAATATTTTTCAATTCAAGTATTAACGATGGTTATATTACAACTCAAATAAATTGGGAAAATACTGGGGTTCGCCTCCCTAGAATCAATCTTGCCCGTCCATTTCCTATCAACTGACTATAGGGAGTACTAGATTTAAATGGCGGTTGGAGTTAATTCCTCAACCTCATCGCAGTATTATTCCCATCTGTCCCCACTAAACAACCCCTGGCGGTTCGTTCTCCCCTGCATTTCGGCAAGTTCCAAAAAACCCCATTGTTTGCAGTTGCTCTCCCTCCCTCCCCCTCAATCCCTCCGATCAGTTCGACGTGCTTCAGCGCTGCCATGGCCGACGGCGGCCTGTTTACGCTAAAGAGGAGCGTCGTTCCCCATGGGACGACCAAGGTGAACGTGGTCTACACGAATGACCCTTCCGTTCTCGAGCACACCCTCAAGATGTACGAACAAAAGCTACTAGAGGACAGGTCCAGGTTCGTCGGCCTCGACCTAGAATACACTGCGGACCAAGTAAGTACCGCCGTCGTTCAGTTGGCCATGGACGACCACGTCCTGGTGTACCATTTCTGCAGGTATGTTCTTCACATGCCTTCCTTTATCCTTTTGTTTTTTAATATAGAAACTCTTCCTTTATCTTGGATCTGCTTTTTTATTTCGACATAGACTAGGTTCTAACTTGTATGAAAACACGAACAAACTAACTTGTATGAAAAATGTGGTCTGGAACGTAATATCCAACATACTTGTATAATTTTTTTGGATTGACCACGATATCTAGTTTCATGATTTTGGTACTCAAAATTTGCACAAATTTCATGTACTCATACTCACCGATAATCGGCATGGATGTCAAGATATTAACATATAGTAACTGAATCTTAACTTGACACTTAAATAATTAGATCATATAGTCGCAACAATAATTCATGTTATTTTGATGTGTATCACTGATGCAAAATCATTGTTTCACTGCAACAAGTATACAGTTTACTGGAAGAAAAATATGTGTACTATTTCAGCATATACGATCTTACAAGATTGATTTGTGTTAACATGCAGGAGTCCTGATAATCTGGCACTGCAAGAATTCCTTCAACATAAAGGAATTTGTTTCACAACTGTTGACATCAGGGGTGACTCTAGCAGGTTTGCTAGAGATGGCATTAAAATTCCTAAACATAATTGGATTGACATTCAGGATATGATCAATTTCAATGGTCCTGGCAATAGGACTGGCATGGGTGATTTGGCAGCCGCCATCATTGACCCATCTTACAAAGACATGAAGACCAAGTTCCCTACTAGCAGCCACGATCAATGGGAGTGCATGCCATTGCCTGAAGTAAACTTGAGGTATGCTGCGATTGATGGGTATGTCAGTTTTGAGTTGTACAGGCGACTCAAAAAAATCAATGATGGGCAGCGTCAAGCACAACCAATTCCAAGGGAAGTGGTTTGCCCGGATTGCAAGGAAGCGGCTAGGTTGGCCGCTCTTCCCCCTGCCTGGCGCGACGAGAAGAAGCAGTGTGTCGGGACAACCTACTGGGAATTTGTATCTTATTGCTTTAGGCACAACATACCATTTGATCCGAAGAAAATGCCACCATGGATAAAGGACCCGTGCGAGCCTACTTCGGGGTCTCCGTGGGATGGCGGTTCACATGGTGAGCAAGCTAGGGCAACGGCTGGATGTGGTGAGCTAGCAAGGGCAGGGCCTGTATCTGGTTGGGAAGCTCCAACAAGGATTCCCGACACACGAAGTGCGAACGAGTGCAGAACTTGGACTGCCAACCCATGGGAGGCAGGTACAAGCGGCACCGGCAAGCGCATCAAGAGGGATGATGATAATTGGTGAACTAGGCTGGCGTTATATGTTTCCAAGATTGTACATAAGTTTAGAATTATGAACTGGTAGTATTGTTTAGGTGATGTAATTACTTTTGCAACAATGTGTATGAGGTTTCAGAATCACGCATCCTTATTTAAACATGTTTAAAACATGGAAATGAAAAGGTAAGCCTGCATCCTTCTTAGTCACTCCAAAATTAAGCTTTTGGGAAGGTATTTGAAATTTCCATGTTTGAAACCCAAAACGACTTCTCTTCGTGATTGACTTCATAAGACAAAGTTCAGGCTTAGGGGTAGATACATGATTTTTCTGGTTTGAATATGACTAGACCTTGTTTATCAACTTGAGTGCTTACTATATGACATAAGAAGGCTATGTGCTTTGGTTTTTCATTTTTTTTTGAATCTTGGTCAATTCCTAGGTACGGTTTGACCAATATTTGAACAAGTTTAAAATATGAAAAATAAAATGTAAGCCCTAGCCTGATCTCTGCACACTAATGAAGCTTTTGGAGTGTTTTGTAATTTCCATGTGTGTTTGAAAACCCAAAACCACTCTCTTCATGCTTGACTTAAGATAGATTTTAGGTTGTGTAGATACGTACATGATTTTCTAAGTATTTTTATACCATTTGAATCTTGGTCAACTCCTAGGTTTGACCAAGATTTAAACATGTTTAAAATATGAAAATGAAAAGCTAAGATCCTTCTTAGTCACTCCAAAATGAAGTTTTTGGGAAGGTTTTTGAAATTTCCATGATTGAAACCCAAAAACGACTTCTCTTCGTGCTTGACTTCATAAGACAAAGTTTAGGGTTAGGGGTAGATACATGATTTTTCTGGTTTGAATATGTCTAGACTTTGTTTATCAACTTGAGTGCTTATTATATGACATAAGAAGGCTATGTGCTTTGGTTTTTCATTTTTTTATACCCATTTGAATCTTGGTCAAATCCTAGGTTTGACCAAGATTTGAACAAGTTTAAAACATAAAAATAAAAGGTATAAGCTCGACCTGGATCCTTCTTAGTCACTCTAAATTGAAGCTTTTAGGGTTAGGGTAGATACATGATTTGTCTGGTTTGAATATGTCTTGACCTTGTTTATCAACTTGAATGCTTAATATATGACATAAGAATACTATGTGCTTTGGTTTTCATTTTTTGATTTTTTCTGAATTTTTATGCCCATTTGATCTTGGTCAAATCCTAGGTTTAACCAAGGTTTAAACAAGTTTAAAACATGAAAATGAAAAGGTAAGCCTGCATCCTTCTTAGTCACTCCAAAATGAGGCTTTTGGGAAGGTTTTTGAAATTTCCATGTTTGAAATCCAAAACGACTTCTCTTCGTGCTTGACTTCATAAGACAAAGTTTAGGGTTAGGGGTAGATACAAGATTTTTCTGGTTTGAATATCTCTAGACCTTGTTTACCAACTTGAGTGCTTACTATATATGACATAAGAAGGCTATGTGCTTTGGTTTTTCAGTTTTTTTGAATTTTTATACCCATTTGAATCTTGGTCAAATCCTAGGTACGGTTTGACCAAGATTTGAACATGTTTAAAACATGAAAATAAAAGGTAAGCATGGATCCTTCTTAGTAACTCTAAAATAGTTTTTGGGAGGTTTTTGAAATTTCTGATGTTTGAAACTCCAAAACTACTCTCTCTTCATGCTTGACTTCATAAGACAGAATTTAGGGTTAGTGGGTAGATACATGATTTGTCTCGTTTGAATATGTCTTAGACCTTTATCAATCCTGAATGCTTACTATATGACATAAGAATACTATATGTGCTTTAGTTTTCATTTTTTTCATTTTTTCTGATTTTTTAAGACATTTGAATCTTGGTCAAATCCTAGGTTTAACCATGATTTAAACATGTTTAAAACATGAAAATGAAAAGGTAAGCCTGCATCCTTCTTAGTCACTCCAAAATGAAGCTTTTGGGAAGGTTTTTGAAATTTCCATGTTTGAAACCCAAAACCAGTTCTCTTCATGCTTTACTTCATAAGACAGAGTTTAGGGTTAGGGGTAGATATACGTGATTTGTCTAGTTTGAATATGTCTAGACCTTGTTTTATCAACTTGAATTCTTACTATATGACATAAAAAAACTATGTGGTTTGGTTTGATAGTTCATTGTTCATAATTCATAGTTGATCATACATACGGATCATACATACAGAATTGCGCGATCCTTATCGCGACTTCTAACCTATCTAGTCGTCGAGGAAGATGATGGTCGCGTTCTCCTCCGCATCCCGCGCCTCCTTCTCCTTCACGGCGGCGATGGCCGCCGCCTTGTCTTCTTCCTCCGCCCTCTTCTTGTCGGCATCGTCCTTGAGGGACGCGGCCAGCGCCTTCAAGAAGAGGGGGTCTTCCCCTTCCTCCGCCTCCTCCGCCTCCTCGCCGGCTGGCGGCGCGAATCCGCCGCTGGTGCTCGCCTCCCACGCCGCCTTCGACCGGCGGTTCCTCTCCCGGTCGGCGCGCCATTTGTTGAAGACGGGGCCGCTCATCGGTTTGAGCGGCGGATCCGCCTTGTACCAGAGCCCGCCCGGGGCGAACTCGCGGAGCGACGACGGCATGTACAGGGAGCCTCTGTACCTGCACGCCGCGCGCCGACTCCCGGCGGCGGACTGCTTGCACTGGAGCCGCCACGCCTCCTCGAGCGTGTCCGGCGCGCGGGATCGCTTCGATCCGCTCGCGGGCGACGCGGAACTGGTACGGCGTGAATACATGGCGAGCGGCGAAGAATCACCACCCTGCAATCAAGGCCAAGCACGCAGCATATGGCCTCTTCCTTACGTCTTTTGCCTGGTTTGTTGCCGGTCAACGCCCCTGCTGCTGGCAACCGTGGTGGTCTTGTGATGTAGTACTCTTTTGATGCATTTGTGATGTAGTAGTACTGTACTTTTTTTTGAACTGATATAGTACTATCTAAGAAAAGTACTCCCTCCGATTCACATTCTTTTTAGCACCAAGAAATATGGATCGGATCACCGGAGCGAGGGAGTAAATTACCCTTTTGTTGTGGCTTATTTTGGAAAAAAAAGCACCTAAATAGGTGCTTTTTGGGCTTTTGGATTTTGGAAGCCAAAAGAATAGAATCTTTGTTCTTGGCTTCCAAAATCCAAAAGCCCAAAAAAGCACCTATTTACGTGCTTTTTTTGGCTTTTGCCAAAGCCAAAAGCCAAAAAAAGCCACAACAAAAGGGCCATAAACATGGCATCTCGTGCATGAAGCTTGACAGATTGATCGGGTTGGCTAGAACGGCTAAACAATGCTGCTCATTAGGCAAATGCATGCCATGTACGATAGTATACATCCAGTAAAGAAGTCTATACTGACATAAAAAAGACTACATTGGGGATGAGAGTCAATTGGGGCATCTACAATACAGAAAATCTTGCTCGTAGTTGATTTTGGCTAAGAGGGTTTTGTGCCCATATTTGTATCTTGGTATAATCCTAGGTTTGACAATGATTTAAACAAGTTTAAAATATGAAAATGAAAAGGTAAGCATGGATACTTCTTAGTCACTCTAAAATGAAGCTTTTGGGAGGTTTTTGATATTTCCATGTTTGAAACCAAGAACCACTTCTCTTCATGCTTGGCTTCATAAGATAAAGTTTAGGGGTTAGGGGGTAGATACATGATTTGTTTGGTTTGAATATGTCTAGACCTTGTTTATCAGCTTGAATGCTTACTATATGACATAAGAAGACTATGTACTTTGGTTTTTCATTTTTTTTTAAATTTTATGCCCATTTGAATCTTGGTCAAATACACTAGCTATGACCAAGATGTAAACAAGTTTAAAACATGAAAATGAAAAGGTAAGCATGGATCCTTTAGTCACTCTAAAATGAAGCTTTTGGGGGTTCTTGAAATTTCCAAGTTTGAAACCCAAAACCACTTCTCTTCATGCTTGACTTCATAAGACAGAGTTTAGGGTTAGGGGGTAAATACATGATTTGTCTAGTTTGTTGTTTAGACCTTGTTTACCAACTACTAGTTCGATTTTGGGCTACTAATATAAAATTAAAATAAGTTGAACTAGTATTCCTCTAAAAAATCATTTTGGTATGCATTGTTTGATACTTTTCATAGCTATAGTACGTGCATCACAAATTTATGATTTCATGCTTTGCTTTGCCAATTTCGATTTTTTCTAACCACCTTCTCTTTGATTTCAAATTTAGGTCAAACTATCGATGCCTACTATGTGTTCTACTTGAATTGGATGCAGCGTGCGCACATGTTTTGCCATTGTTCTGGGCTTCCACACATCTTTGGGGCATCCAAGTATTTAAGTTACCTTGTTTTTTTTTGAATTGTAATTCATACCCTTCCTCCCAATTTTTATGCACATTTGAATCTTGGTCAAATCCTAAGTTTGACCAAGATTTGAACAAGTTTAAAACATGAAAATGAAAAGGTAAGCCTGAATCCTTCTTAGTCACTCAAAAATGAGAAGCTTTTGGGAGTTTTTTGAAATTTCCATGTTTGAAACCCAAAACCACTTCTCTTCATGCTTGACTTCATAAGACAGAGTTTAGGGTTAGGGGGTAGATACATGATTTGTCTAGTTTGTTGTTTAGACCTTGTTTATCAACTTGAATGCTTACTATATGACATAATAATACTATGTGCTTCGGTTTTCATTTTTTTTTGATTTTTTCTGAATTTTTATGCCCATTTGATCTTGGTCAAATCCTAGGCTTAACCAATATTTAAACAAGTTTAAAACATGAAAATGAAAAGGTAAGCCTGTATCCTTCTTAGTCACTCCAAAATGAAGCTTTTGGGAAGGTTTTTGAAATTTCCATGTTTGAAATCCAAAACGACTTCTCTTCGTGCTTGACTTCATAAGACAAAGTTTAGGGCTAGGGGTAGAAACATGATTTTTCTGGTTTGAATATGTCTAGACCTTGTTTACCAACTTGAGTGCTTACTATATGACATAAGAAGGCTATATGCTTTGGTTTTTCATTTTTTTGAAATTTTATGCCCATTTGAATCTTGATCAAATCCTAGGTACAGTTTGACCAAGATTTGAACAATTTTAAAACATGAAAATAAAAGGTAAGCCCGACCTGGATCCTTTAGTCACTCTAAAATGAAGCTTTTGGGGGTTCTTGAAATTTCCAAGTTTGAAACCCAAAACCACTTCTTCTCTTCATGCTTGACTACATAAGATAGAGTTTAGGGTTAGGGGTAGATACATGATTTTTCTTGTTTGAATATATCTAGACCTTGTTTATATCAACTTTAATGCTAACTATATATGACATAAGAAAACTATGTGCTTTGGTTTTTAATTTTTCTGATTTTTTTATTTTGATAGATGCACATTTGAATCTTTGTCAAATCCTAGGTTTGACCAAGATTTAAACAAGTATAAAACATGAAAATGAAAAGGGGAAGCCTGTATCCTTTCTTAGTCACTCTAAAATGAAGTTTTTGGGATGTTCTTGAAATTTTCATGTTTGAAACCCAAAACCACTTCTCTTCATGCTTGACTTCATAAGATAGAGTTTAGGGGCTAGGGGATAGATACATGATTTGCCTAGGTTTGAATATGCATGTCCAAACCTTGTTTATCAAATTGAATGCTTACTATATGACATAAGAAGACTATATGCTTTTGTTTTTCATTTTTTCTGATTTTTTTTAAAATTTTATGCCCATTTGAATCTTTTGGTCAAATCCTTGGTTTAATTTGACACGGATTTAAACAAGTTTAAAATATGAAAATGAAAAGGTGGTAAGCATGCATGGATCCTTCTTATATATATTAGTCACTCTAAATGAAGCTGGGAGGTTTTTTGAAATTTCCATGTTTGAAACCCAAAACCACTTCTCTTCATGTTGTTGACTTCATAAGATAGAGTTTAGGGGTTAGGGGTATAGATACATGACTTGTCTTGTTTGAATATGTGTCTAGACCTTGTTTATCAACTTTAATGCTTACTATATGACATAAGAACACTATGCGCTTTAATTTGGTTTTTAATTTTTTTAAATTTTGATGCACATTTTGAATCTTGGTCAAATCCTAGGTTTGACCGAGATTTGAACAAGTTTAAAACAAGAAAATAAAAGGTAAGCCCGCCAGACTGGATCCTTTCTTAGTCACTCTATAATGAAGCTTTTAGGGGGGTTGTTGAAAATGTAAGCATGTATCCTTCTTAGTACGTCACACCACAATGAAGCTTTTGGGAGGGTTTTTGAAATGTCCATGTTTGAAACCCAAAACGACTTCTCTTCGTGCTTGACTTCATAATTAAGACAAAGTTTAGGGTTAGGGGTAGATACATGATTTTTCTGGTTTGAATATGTCTAGACTTTGTTTATCAACTAGCTTGAGTGCTTACTATATGGCATATATAAGAAGCTAGGCTATGTGCTTTGGTTTTTCATTTTTTTTGAATTTTTATGCCCATTTGAATCTTGGTCAAATCCTAGGTACGTACGGTTTGACCAAGATTTGAACATGTTTAAAACATGAAAATAAAAGGTAAGCATGGATCCTTCTTAGTCACTCTAAAATGAAGCTTTTGGGAGGTTTTTGAAATTTCCATGTTTGAAACCCAAAACCATTTCTCTTCATGCCTTCGTAAGATAGAGTTTAGGGTTAGGGGTAGATACGTACATGATTTTTCTAAGTATTTTTATGCCCATTTGAATCTTCGTCAAATCCTAAGTTTGACCAAGATTTGAACAAGTTTAAAAACATGAAAATGAAAAGGGTAAGCCTGGATCCTTGTTTAGGGTTAGGGGGTAGATACATGATTTTTGTGGTTTGAATATGGCAGACCTTGTTTATCACCTTGATATATGACATAGGAAGACGGTGTGCTTTTGTTTTTCTTTTTTTTGAATTTTTATGCCCATTTGAATCTTGGTCAAGTCATAGGTTTGACCAAGATTTAAACATGTTTACAACATGAAAATGAAAAAGTAAGCCTGGATCCTTCTTAGTCACTCCAAAATGTACCAATTGATAAATGAGTTAACTTGGCTTCATGGAAAAAATAATGTCATGTAAATGATTTAACTTGGCTTTCGTACCCTTGAATCCATAGGAAACTTTGTATAAATGTAGTAGTATAATAATCAACCGAGTTTTTACACCAACATGTCTGTCACTTACGTGTGGTGCCCATGCGTGAGGTCCCACACTTCAGTGAGCACAAGTCACGTGCAATAGGTACGCAAACTCCCAGCCATTTTCTTTGTCAAGAGAAGACGCATCAGGATGCGTATTGGAAGTCTGTGGGTCCTTCTGGATCCTTCGGTTGTCCCTCTCACAAAAAAACAAATCTCTCTCATTCTCGGCCTCGCTCGACTCGCTCGCTCGCTCGCTCGCTCCTGCTCACTGACAAACCCTGCACAAAAGTCAACATCATCACCCGAAAAAGGGGAGACACCATAATTCTCTCCCTTCTTCTCTCCTTCCGAGTGATCCCTTCTTCCTCCGAGTTTCACTCGACGGGCAAACACACATGTGCTGCATAGTAATAATAAAAAGGTAGAAAATCGACCTACGAATCTATGATTAAATAGGTTAAACTAGGGTTTTGCCCACTACTACAGATCAAGTTCAGAAATATCCAACTACTAGTTCGATTTTGGGCTACTAATATAAAATTAAAATAAGTTGAACTAGTATTCCTCTAAAAAATCATTTTGGTATGCATTGTTTGATACTTTTCATAGCTATAGTGCATCACAAATTTATGATTTCATGCTTTGCTTTGCCAATTTCGATTTTTTCTAACCACCTTCTCTTTGATTTCAAATTTAGGTCAAACTATCGATGCCTACTATGTGTTCTACTTGAATTGGATGCAGCGTGCGCACATGTTTTGCCATTGTTCTGGGCTTCCACACATCTTTGGGGCATCCAAGTATTTAAGTTACCTTGTTTTTTTTGAATTGTAATTCATACCCTTCCTCCCAATTTTTATGCACATTTGAATCTTGGTCAAATCCTAAGTTTGACCAAGATTTGAACAAGTTTAAAACATGAAAATGAAAAGGTAAGCCTGAATCCTTCTTAGTCACTCAAAAATGAGAAGCTTTTGGGAGTTTTTTGAAATTTCCATGTTTGAAACCCAAAACCACTTCTCTTCATGCTTGACTTCATAAGACAGAGTTTAGGGTTAGGGGGTAGATACATGATTTGTCTAGTTCGTTGTTTAGACCTTGTTTATCAACTTGAATGCTTACTATATGACATAATAATACTATGTGCTTTGGTTTTTATGATTTTTTGAATTTTTATGCCCATTTGATCTTGGTCAAATCCTAGTTTAACCAATATTTAAACAAGTTTAAAAACATGAAAATGAAAAAGGTAAGCCTCGTATCTTTCTTAGTCACTCCAAAATGAAGCTTTTGGGGAAGGTTTTTGAAATTTCCATGTTTGAAATCCAAAACGACTTCTCTTCGTGTGTTTGACTTCATAAGACAAAGTTTAGGGCTAGGGGTAGAAACATGATTTTTTCTGGTTTGTATATGTCTAGACCTTGTTTACCAACTTTTGAGTGCTTACTATATGACATAAGAAGGCTATTTGCTTTGGTTTTTCATTTTTTTTGAAATTTTATGCCCATTTGAATCTTGATCAAACTTGTGGCACATTTTGTGTGGACCAAGATTTGAACAATTTTAAAACATGAAAATAAAAAGGTAAGCCCGACTGATCCTTTAGTCACTCTTAAAATGAAGCTGGGGGTTCTTTGAAATTTCCAGTTTGAATCAAAAACCACTTCTCTTCATGCTTTTCTGACTACATAAGACAGAAGTTTAGGGTTAGGGAATGAGATACATGATTTTTCTCTGTTTGAATATATCTAGACCTTGTTTATATCAACTTTAATGCTAACTATATATGACATAAGAAAACTATGTGCTTTGGTTTTTAATTTTTCTGATTTTTTTTATTTTGATGCACATTTGAATCTTTGTCAAATCCTAGGTTTGACCAAGATTTAAACAAGTATAAAACATGAAAATGAAAAGGGGAAGCATGTATCCTTCTTAGTCACTAAATGAAGTTTTTGGGATGTTCTTGAAATTTTCATGTTTGAAACCCAAAACCACTTCTCTTCATGCTTGACTTCATAAGATAGAGTTTAGGGGCTAGGGGATAGATACATGATTTGCCTAGGTTTGAATATGCATGTCCAAACCTTGTTTATCAACTTGAATGCTTACTATATGACATAAGAAGACTATATGCTTTTGTTTTTCATTTTTCTGATTTTTTTAAAATTTTATGCCCATTTGAATCTTTTGGTCAAATCCTTGGTTTAATTTGACATGGATTTAAACAAGTTTAAAATATGAAAATGAAAAGGTGATAGCAGGCATGGATCCTTCTTATATATATTAGTCACTCTAAAATGAAGCTTTTGGGAGGTTTTTGAAATTTCCATGTTTGAAACCCAAAACCACTTCTCTTCATGTTGTTGACTTCATAAGATAGAGTTTAGGGGTTAGGGGTATAGATACATGACTTGTCTTGTTTGAATATGTGTTTAGACCTTGTTTATCAACTTTAATGCTTACTATATGACATAAGAACACTATGCGCTTTAATTTGGTTTTTAATTTTTTAAATTTTGATGCACATTTTGAATCTTGGTCAAATCCTAGGTTTGACCGAGATTTGAACAAGTTTAAAACAAGAAAATAAAAGGTAAGCCCGCCAGACTGGATCCTTTCTTAGTCACTCTATAATGAAGCTTTTAGGGGGGTTGTTGAAAATGTAAGCATGTATCCTTCTTAGTACGTCACACCACAATGAAGCTTTTGGGAGGGTTTTTGAAATGTCCATGTTTGAAACCCAAAACGACTTCTCTTCGTGCTTGACTTCATAATTAAGACAAAGTTTAGGGTTAGGGGTATATAGATACATGATTTTTCTGGTTTGAATATGTCTAGACTTTGTTTATCAACTAGCTTGAGTGCTTACTATATGGCATATATAAGAAGCTAGGCTATGTGCTTTGGTTTTTCATTTTTTTTTTGAATTTTTATGCCCATTTGAATCTTGGTCAAATCCTAGGTACGTACGGTTTGACCAAGATTTGAACATGTTTAAAACATGAAAATAAAGGTAAGATGGATCCTTCTTAGTACTCTAAAATGAAGCTTTTTGGAGTGTTTTGAAATTTCCATGTTGAACCCAAAACCACTTCTTCATGCTTGGCTTCGTAAGATAGAGTTTAGGGTTTGGGGTAGATACGTACATGATTTTTCTAAGTATTTTTACGCCCATTTGAATCTTCGTCAAATCCTAAGTTTGACCAAGATTTGAACAAGTTTAAAAACATGAAAATGAAAAGGGTAAGCCTGGATCCTTGTTTAGGGTTAGGGGGTAGATACATGATTTTTGTGGTTTGAATATGGCAGACCTTGTTTATCACCTTGATATATGACATAGGAAGACGGTGTGCTTTTGTTTTTTTTTTGAATTTTTATGCCCATTTGAATCTTGGTCAAGTCATAGGTTTGACCAAGATTTAAACATGTTTACAACATGAAAATGAAAAAGTAAGCCTGGATCCTTCTTAGTCACTCCAAAATGTACCAATTGATAAATGAGTTAACTTGGCTTCATGGAAAAAATAATGTCATGTAAATGATTTAACTTGGCTTTCGTACCCTTGAATCCATAGGAAACTTTGTATAAATGTAGTAGTATAATAATCAACCGAGTTTTTACACAACAGGTCTGTCACTTACGTGTGGTGCCCATGCGTGAGGTCCCACACTTGATGAGCACAAGTCACGTGCAATAGGTACGCAAACTCCCAGCCATTTTCTTTGTCAAGAGAAGACGCATCAGGATGCGTATTGGAGTATGTGGGTCCTTCTGGATCCTTCGGTTGTCCCTCTCACAAAAAAACAAATCTCTCTCATTCTCGGCCTCGCTCGACTCGCTCGCTCGCTCGCTGCTCGCTCCTGCTCACTGACAAACCCTGCACAAAAGTCAACATCATCACCCGAAAAAGGGGAGACACCTTCTCTCCCTTCTTCTCTCCTTCCGAGTGATCCCTTCTTCCTCCGAGTTTCACTCGACGGGCAAACACACAGGTGCTGCATAGAATAATAAAAAAGTAGAAAAATCGACCTACGAATCTATGATTAAATAGGTTAAACTAGGGTTTTGCCCACTACTACAGATCAAGTTCAGAAATATCCAACTACTAGTTCGATTTTGGGCTACTAATATAAAATTAAAATAAGTTGAACTAGTATTCCTCTAAAAAATCATTTTGGTATGCATTGTTTGATACTTTTCATAGCTATAGTGCATCACAAATTTATGATTTCATGCTTTGCTTTGCCAATTTCGATTTTTTCTAACCACCTTCTCTTTGATTTCAAATTTAGGTCAAACTATCGATGCCTACTATGTGTTCTACTTGAATTGGATGCAGCGTGCGCACATGTTTTGCCATTGTTCTGGGCTTCCACACATCTTTGGGGCATCCAAGTATTTAAGTTACCTTGTTTTTTTTGAATTGTAATTCATACCCTTCCTCCCAATTTTTATGCACATTTGAATCTTGGTCAAATCCTAAGTTTGACCAAGATTTGAACAAGTTTAAAACATGAAAATGAAAAGGTAAGCCTGATCCTTCTTAGTCACTCAAAATGAAGCTTTTGGGAGTTTTTGAAATTTCCATGTTTGAAACCCAAAACCACTTCTCTTCATGCTTGACTTCATAAGACAGAGTTTAGGGTTAGGGGGTAGATACATGATTTGTCTAGTTCGTTGTTTAGACCTTGTTTATCAACTTGAATGCTTACTATATGACATAATAATACTATGTGCTTTGGTTTTCATTTTTTTGATTTTTTCTGAATTTTTATGCCCATTTGATCTTGTCAAATCCTAGGCTTAACCAATATTTAAACAAGTTTAAAACATGAAAATGAAAAGGTAAGCCTGTATCCTTCTTAGTCACTCCAAAATGAAGCTTTTGGGAAGGTTTTTGAAATTTCCATGTTTGAAATCCAAAACGACTTCTCTTCGTGCTTGACTTCATAAGACAAAGTTTAGGGCTAGGGGTAGAAACATGATTTTTCTGGTTTGAATATGTCTAGACCTTGTTTACCAACTTGAGTGCTTACTATATGACATAAGAAGGCTATATGCTTTGGTTTTTCATTTTTTTGAAATTTTATGCCCATTTGAATCTTGATCAAATCCTAGGTACAGTTTGACCAAGATTTGAACAATTTTAAAACATGAAAATAAAAGGTAAGCCCGACCTGGATCCTTTAGTCACTCTAAAATGAAGCTTTTGGGGGGTTCTTGAAATTTCCAAGTTTGAAACCCAAAACCACTTCTCTTCATGCTTGACTACATAAGACAGAGTTTAGGGTTAGGGGTAGATACATGATTTTTCTTGTTTGAATATATCTAGACCTTGTTTATATCAACTTTAATGCTAACTATATATGACATAAGAAAACTATGTGCTTTGGTTTTTAATTTTTCTGATTTTTTTATTTTGATGCACATTTGAATCTTTGTCAAATCCTAGGTTTGACCAAGATTTAAACAAGTATAAAACATGAAAATGAAAAGGGGAAGCCTGTATCCTTTCTTAGTCACTCTAAAATGAAGTTTTTGGGATGTTCTTGAAATTTTCATGTTTGAAACCCAAAACCACTTCTCTTCATGCTTGACTTCATAAGATAGAGTTTAGGGGCTAGGGGATAGATACATGATTTTCCTAGGTTTGAATATGCATGTCCAAACCTTTTTATCAACTTGAATGCTTACTATATGACATAAGAAGACTATATGCTTTTGTTTTTCATTTTTTTTTTTTTTAAATTTTATGCCCATTTGAATCTTTTGGTCAAATCCTTGGTTTAATTTGACACGATTTAAACAAGTTTAAAATATGAAAATGAAAAGGTTGTAAGCAGGCATGGATCCTTCTTATATATATTAGTCACTCTAAAATGAAGCTTTTGGGAGGTTTTTGAAATTTCCATGTTTGAAACCCAAAACCACTTCTCTTCATGTTGTTGACTTCATAAGATAGAGTTTAGGGTTAGGGGTATAGATACATGACTTGTCTTGTTTGAATATGTGTCTAGACCTTGTTTATCAACTTTAATGCTTACTATATGACATAAGAACACTATGCGCTTTAATTTGGTTTTTAATTTTTTTAAATTTTGATGCACATTTTGAATCTTGGTCAAATCCTAGGTTTGACCAAGATTTGAACAAGTTTAAAACAAGAAAATAAAAGGTAAGCCCGCCAGACTGGATCCTTTCTTAGTCACTCTATAATGAAGCTTTTAGGGGGTTGTTGAAAATGTAAGCATGTATCCTTCTTAGTTACGTCACACCACAATGAAGCTTTTGGGAGGGTTTTTGAAATGTCCATGTTTGAAACCCAAAACGACTTCTCTTCGTGCTTGACTTCATAATTAAGACAAAGTTTAGGGTTAGGGGTATATAGATACATGATTTTTCTGGTTTGAATATGTCTAGACTTTGTTTATCAACTAGCTTGAGTGCTTACTATATGGCATATATAAGAAGCTAGGCTATGTGCTTTGGTTTTTCATTTTTTTTGAATTTTTATGCCATTTGAATCTTGGTCAAATCCTAGGTACGTCGGTTTGACCAAGATTTGAACATGTTTAAAACATGAAAATAAAAGGTAAGCATGGATCCTTCTTAGTCACTCTAAAATGAAGCTTTTGGGAGGTTTTTGAAATTTCCATGTTTGAAACCCAAAACCACTTATCTTCATGCTCGCTTCGTAAGATAGAGTTTAGGGTTTGGGGTAGATACGTACATGATTTTTCTAAGTATTTTTACGCCCATTTGAATCTTCGTCAAATCCTAAGTTTGACCAAGATTTGAACAAGTTTAAAAACATGAAAATGAAAAGGGTAAGCCTGGATCCTTGTTTAGGGTTAGGGGGTAGATACATGATTTTTGTGGTTTGAATATGGCAGACCTTGTTTATCACCTTGATATATGACATATGAAGACGGTGTGCTTTTGTTTTTCTTTTTTTTGAATTTTTATGCCCATTTGAATCTTGGTCAAGTCATAGGTTTGACCAAGATTTAAACATGTTTACAACATGAAAATGAAAAAGTAAGCCTGGATCCTTCTTAGTCACTCCAAAATGTACCAATTGATAAATGAGTTAACTTGGCTTCATGGAAAAAATAATGTCATGTAAATGATTTAACTTGGCTTTCGTACCCTTGAATCCATAGGAAACTTTGTATAAATGTAGTAGTATAATAATCAACCGAGTTTTTACAACAACAGGTCTGTCACTTACGTGTGGTGCCCATGCGTGAGGTCCCACACTTCAGTGAGCACAAGTCCGTGCAATAGGTACGCAAACTCCCAGCCATTTTCTTTGTCAAGAGAAGACGCATCAGGATGCGTATTGGAAGTCTGTGGGTCTTCTGGATCCTTCGTTTGTCCCTCTCACAAAAAAAACAAATCTCTCTCATTCTCGGCCTCGCTCGACTCGCTCGCTCGCTCGCTCCTGCTCACTGACAAACCCTGCACAAAAGTCAACATCATCACCCGAAAAAGGGGAGACACCATAAGGCCCTCCACAGCGTATGGAAATATCGATGCCCAAACGCTTTTGAGGCATGGCGGTCGATGCCCTCCGCTCGCACGGGCGGTGCCCAAAGAAAATTTCGGGAATCGAGCATGAGAAGAACCATGCCCCAACTCATCAACCATTAAACTATTGGGGTCAATGATGAGAACTCGATGAACGAGAGAACTCATGTGAAAGGAAGGTGAAGACCTGTTGTGCCAAGTTTTTATACTAATTATGGGTCCCATCTTGTTCATTTTGGGAACCAACACACTCATGTGATCGGAGCCTCAATTATTTTTCGAGGCACCGGTCATGACGTGGCAAACTTACAGTTTTGGCATCACTACATTGTGGAAGGCCTAATTCTCTCCCTTCTCTCCTTGAGTGATCCTTCTTCCTCCGGGTTTCACTCGACGGGCAAACACACATGTGCTGCATAGTAATAATAAAAAAGTAGAAAAATCGACCTACGAATCTATGATTAAATAGGTTAAACTAGGGTTTTGCCCACTACTACAGATCAAGTTCAGAAATATCCAACTACTAGTTCGATTTTGGGCTACTAATATAAAATTAAAATAAGTTGAACTAGTATTCCTCTAAAAAATCATTTTGGTATGCATTGTTTGATACTTTTCATAGCTATAGTGCATCACAAATTTATGATTTCATGCTTTGCTTTGCCAATTTCGATTTTTTCTAACCACCTTCTCTTTGATTTCAAATTTAGGTCAAACTATCGATGCCTACTATGTGTTCTACTTGAATTGGATGCAGCGTGCGCACATGTTTTGCCATTGTTCTGGGCTTCCACACATCTTTGGGGCATCCAAGTATTTAAGTTACCTTGTTTTTTGAATTGTAATTCATACCCTTCCTCCCAATTTTTATGCACATTTGAATCTTGGTCAAATCCTAAGTTTGACCAAGATTTGAACAAGTTTAAAACATGAAAATGAAAAGGTAAGCCTGAATCCTTCTTAGTCACTCAAAAATGAGAAGCTTTTGGGAGTTTTTGAAATTTCCATGTTTGAAACCCAAAACCACTTCTCTTCATGCTTGACTATAAGACAGAGTTTAGGGTTAGGGGTAGATACATGATTTGTCTAGTTTGTTGTTTAGACCTTGTTTATCAACTTGAATGCTTACTATATGACATAATAATACTATGTGCTTCGGTTTTCATTTTTTTTTTTTCTGAATTTTTATGCCCATTTGATCTTGGTCAAATCCTAGGCTTAACAATATTTAAACAAGTTTAAAACATGAAAATGAAAAGGTAAGCTTCGATCCTTAGTCACTCAAATGAAGCTTTTGGGAAGGTTTTTGAAATTTCATGTTTGAAATCCAAAACGACTTCTCTTCGTGCTTGACTTCATAAGACAAAGTTTGGGGCTAGGTAGAAACATGATTTTTCTGGTTTGAATATGTCTAGACCTTGTTTAACTTGAGTGCTTACTATATGACATAAGAAGGCTATATGCTTTGGTTTTTCATTTTTTTGAAATTTTATGCCCATTTGAATCTTGATCAAATCCTAGGTACGGTTTGACCAAGATTTGAACAATTTTAAAACATGAAAATAAAAGGTAAGCCCCGACCTGGATCCTTTAGTCACTCTAAAATGAAGCTTTGGGGGGGGGGAAATTTCAAGTTTGAAACCCAAAACCACTTCTCTTCATGCTTGACTACATAAGACAGAGTTTAGGGTTAGGGGTAGATACATGATTTTTCTTGTTTGAATATATCTAGACCTTGTTTATATCAACTTTAATGCTAACTATATATGACATAAGAAAACTATGTGCTTTGGTTTTTAATTTTTCTGATTTTTTTATTTTGATAGATGCACATTTGAATCTTTGTCAAATCCTAGGTTTGACCAAGATTTAAACAAGTATAAAACATGAAAATGAAAAGGGGAAGCATGTATCCTTTCTTAGTCACTCTAAAATGAAGTTTTTGGGATGTTCTTGAAATTTTCATGTTTGAAACCCAAAACCACTTCTCTTCATGCTTGACTTCATAAGATAGAGTTTAGGGGCTAGGGGATAGATACATGATTTGCCTAGGTTTGAATATGCATGTCCAAACCTTGTTTATCAACTTGAATGCTTACTATATGACATTAGAAGACTATATGCTTTTGTTTTTCATTTTTCTGATTTTTTTTAAAATTTTATGCCCATTTGAATCTTTTGGTC
Organism: Lolium multiflorum; assembly: GCA_030979885.1. NCBI lineage: Eukaryota > Viridiplantae > Streptophyta > Magnoliopsida > Poales > Poaceae > Lolium > Lolium multiflorum. The sequence goes on along the minus strand of CM061751.1, from coordinate 143,925,858 downwards.
AAATCCTTGGTTTAATTTGACACGGATTTAAACAAGTTTAAAATATGAAAATGAAAAGGTGGTAAGCATGCATGGATCCTTCTTATATATATTAGTCACTCTAAAATGAAGCTTTTGGGAGGTTTTTGAAATTTTCATGTTTGAAACCCAAACCACTTCTCTTCATGTTGTTGACTTCATAAGATAGAGTTTAGGGGTTAGGGGTATAGATACATGATTTGTCTTGTTTGAATATGTGTCTAGACCTTGTTTATCAACTTTAATGCTTACTATATGACATAAGAACACTATGCGCTTTAATTTGGTTTTAAATTTTTTTAAATTTTGATGCACATTTTGAATCTTGGTCAAATCCTAGGTTTGACCGAGATTTGAACAAGTTTAAAACAAGAAAATAAAAGGTAAGCCCGCCAGACTGGATCCTTTCTTAGTCACTCTATAATGAAGCTTTTAGGGGGGTTGTTGAAAATGTAAGCATGTATCCTTCTTAGTACGTCACACCACAATGAAGCTTTTGGGAGGGTTTTTGAAATGTCCATGTTTGAAACCCAAAACGACTTCTCTTCGTGCTTGACTTCATAATTAAGACAAAGTTTAGGGTTAGGGGTAGATACATGATTTTTCTGGTTTGAATATGTCTAGACTTTGTTTATCAACTAGCTTGAGTGCTTACTATATGGCATATATAAGAAGCTAGGCTATGTGCTTTGGTTTTTCATTTTTTTGAATTTTTATGCCCATTTGAATCTTGGTCAAATCCTAGGTACGTACGGTTTGACCAAGATTTGAACATGTTTAAAACATGAAAATAAAAGGTAAGCATGGATCCTTCTTAGTCACTCTAAAATGAAGCTTTTGGGAGGTTTTTGAAATTTCCATGTTTGAAAGCAAAACCACTTCTCTTCATGCTTGGCTTCGTAAGATAGAGTTTAGGGTTTGGGGTAGATACGTACATGATTTTTCTAAGTATTTTTACGCCCATTTGAATCTTCGTCAAATCCTAAGTTTGACCAAGATTTGAACAAGTTTAAAAACATGAAAATGAAAAGGGTAAGCCTGGATCCTTGTTTAGGGTTAGGGGGTAGATACATGATTTTTGTGGTTTGAATATGGCAGACCTTGTTTATCACCTTGATATATGACATAGGAAGACGGTGTGCTTTTGTTTTTCTTTTTTTTGAATTTTTATGCCCATTTGAATCTTGGTCAAGTCATAGGTTTGACCAAGATTTAAACAGGTTTAAAACATGAAAATGAAAAAGTAAGCCTGGATCCTTCTTAGTCACTCCAAAATGTACCAATTGATAAATGAGTTAACTTGGCTTCATGGAAAAAATAATGTCATGTAAATGATTTAACTTGGCTTTCGTACCCTTGAATCCATAGGAAACTTTGTATAAATGTAGTAGTATAATAATCAACCGAGTTTTTACATCAACAGGTCTGTCACTTACGTGTGGTGCCCATGCGTGAGGTCCCACACTTCAGTGAGCACAAGTCACATGCAATAGGTACGCAAACTCCCAGCCATTTTCTTTGTCAAGAGAAGACGCATCAGGATGCGTATTGGAAGTATGTGGGTCCTTCTGGATCCTTCGGTTGTCCCTCTCACAAAAAAAAACAAATCTCTCTCATTCTCGGCCTCGCTCGCTCGCTCGCTCGCTCGCTCCTGCTCACTGACAAACCCTGCACAAAAGTCAACATCATCACCCGAAAAAGGGGAGACACCATAATTCTCTCCCTTCTTCTCTCCTTCCGAGTGATCCCTTCTTCCTCCGAGTTTCACTCGACGGGCAAACACACATGTGCTGCATAGTAATAATAAAAAAGTAGAAAAATCGACCTACGAATCTATGATTAAATAGGTTAAACTAGGGTTTTGCCCACTACTACAGATCAAGTTCAGAAATATCCAACTACTAGTTCGATTTTGGGCTACTAATATAAAATTAAAATAAGTTGAACTAGTATTCCTCTAAAAAATCATTTTGGTATGCATTGTTTGATACTTTTCATAGCTATAGTGCATCACAAATTTATGATTTCATGCTTTGCTTTGCCAATTTCGATTTTTTCTAACCACCTTCTCTTTGATTTCAAATTTAGGTCAAACTATCGATGCCTACTATGTGTTCTACTTGAATTGGATGCAGCGTGCGCACATGTTTTGCCATTGTTCTAGGCTTCCACACATCTTTGGGGCATCCAAGTATTTAAGTTACCTTGTTTTTTTGAATTGTAATTCATACCCTTCCTCCCAATTTTTATGCACATTTGAATCTTGGTCAAATCCTAAGTTTGACCAAGATTTGAACAAGTTTAAAACATGAAAATGAAAAGGTAAGCCTGAATCCTTCTTAGTCACTCAAAAATGAGAAGCTTTTGGGAGTTTTTTGAAATTTCCATGTTTGAAACCCAAAACCACTTCTCTTCATGCTTGACTTCATAAGACAGAGTTTAGGGTTAGGGGGTAGATACATGATTTGTCTAGTTCGTTGTTTAGACCTTGTTTATCAACTTGAATGCTTACTATATGACATAATAATACTATGTGCTTTGGTTTTCATTTTTTTGATTTTTTCTGAATTTTTATGCCCATTTGATCTTGGTCAAATCCTAGGTTTAACCAATATTTAAACAAGTTTAAAACATGAAAATGAAAAGGTAAGCCTGTATCCTTCTTAGTCACTCCAAAATGAAGCTTTTGGGAAGGTTTTTGAAATTTCCATGTTTGAAATCCAAAACGACTTCTCTTCGTGCTTGACTTCATAAGACAAAGTTTAGGGCTAGGGGTAGAAACATGATTTTTCTGGTTTGAATATGTCTAGACCTTGTTTACCAACTTGAGTGCTTACTATATGACATAAGAAGGCTATATGCTTTGGTTTTTCATTTTTTTTTGAAATTTTATGCCCATTTGAATCTTGATCAAATCTTAGGTACGATTTGACCAAGATTTGAACAATTTTAAAACATGAAAATAAAAGGTAAGCCCGACCTGGATCCTTTAGTCACTCTAAAATGAAGCTTTTGGGGGTTCTTGAAATTTCCAAGTTTGAAACCCAAAACCACTTCTCTTCATGCTTGACTACACATAAGACAGAGTTTAGGGTTAGGGGTAGATACATGATTTTTCTTGTTTGAATATATCTAGACCTTGTTTATATCAACTTTAATGCTAACTATATATGACATAAGAAAACTATGTGCTTTGGTTTTTAATTTTTCTGATTTTTTTATTTTGATAGATGCACATTTGAATCTTTGTCAAATCCTAGGTTTGACCAAGATTTAAACAAGTATAAAACATGAAAATGAAAAGGGAAGCCTGTATCCTTTCTTAGTCACTCTAAAATGAAGTTTTTGGGATGTTCTTGAAATTTTCATGTTTGAAACCCAAAACCACTTCTCTTCATGCTTGACTTCATAAGATAGAGTTTAGGGGCTAGGGGATAGATACATGATTTGCCTAGGTTTGAATATGCATGTCCAAACCTTGTTTATCAACTTGAATGCTTACTATATGACATTAGAAGACTATATGCTTTTGTTTTTCATTTTTCTGATTTTTTTAAAATTTTATGCCCATTTGAATCTTTTGGTCAAATCCTTGGTTTAATTTGACACGGATTTAAACAAGTTTAAAATATGAAAATGAAAAGGTGGTAAGCATGCATGGATCCTTCTTATATATATTAGTCACACTCTAAAATGAAGCTTTTGGGAGGTTTTTGAAATTTCCATGTTTGAAACCCAAAACCACTTCTCTTCATGTTGTTGACTTCATAAGATAGAGTTTAGGGGTTAGGGGTATAGATACATGATTTGTCTTGTTTGAATATGTGTCTAGACCTTGTTTATCAACTTTAATGCTTACTATATGACATAAGAACACTATGCGCTTTAATTTGGTTTTAAATTTTTTAAATTTTGATGCACATTTTGAATCTTGGTCAAATCCTAGGTTTGACCGAGATTTGAACAAGTTTAAAACAAGAAAATAAAAGGTAAGCCCGCCAGACTGGATCCTTTCTTAGTCACTCTATAATGAAGCTTTTAGGGGGTTGTTGAAAATGTAAGCATGTATCCTTCTTAGTACGTCACACCACAATGAAGCTTTTGGGAGGGTTTTTGAAATGTCCATGTTTGAAACCCAAAACGACTTCTCTTCGTGCTTGACTTCATAATTAAGACAAAGTTTAGGGTTAGGGGTAGATACATGATTTTTCTGGTTTGAATATGTCTAGACCTTGTTTACCAACTTGAGTGCTTACTATATGACATAAGAAGGCTATATGCTTTGGTTTTTCATTTTTTTGAAATTTTATGCCCATTTGAATCTAGATCAAATCCTAGATACGGTTTGACCAAGATTTGAACAATTTTAAAACATGAAAATAAAAGGTAAGCCCGACCTGGATCCTTTAGTCACTCTAAAATGAAGCTTTTGGGGGTTCTTGAAATTTCCAAGTTTGAAACCCAAAACCACTTCTCTTCATGCTTGACTACATAAGACAGAGTTTAGGGTTAGGGGTAGATACATGATTTTTCTTGTTTGAATATATCCAGACCTTGTTTATATCAACTTTAATGCTAACTATATGACATAAGAAAACTATGTGCTTTGGTTTTTAATTTTTCTGATTTTTTTTATTTTGATGCACATTTGAATCTTTGTCAAATCCTAGGTTTGACCAAGATTTAAACAAGTATAAAACATGAAAATGAAAAGGGGAAGCCTGTATCCTTCTTAGTCACTCTAAAATGAAGTTTTTGGGATGTTCTTGAAATTTTCATGTTTGAAACCCAAAACCACTTCTCTTCATGCTTGACTTCATAAGATAGAGTTTAGGGGCTAGGGGGTAGATACATGATTTGCCTAGGTTTGAATATGCATGTCCAAACCTTGTTTATCAACTTGAATGCTTACTATATGACATAAGAAGACTATATGCTTTTGTTTTTCATTTTTCTGATTTTTTTAAAATTTTATGCCCATTTGAATCTTTTGGTCAAATCCTTGGTTTAATTTGACACGGATTTAAACAAGTTTAAAATATGAAAATGAAAAGGTGGTAAGCAGGCATGGATCCTTCTTATATATATTAGTCACTCTAAAATGAAGCTTTTGGGAGGTTTTTGAAATTTCCATGTTTGAAACCCAAAACCACTTCTCTTCATGTTGTTGACTTCATAATGTCGAGTTTGTTGTTTAGACCTTGTTTATCAACTTGAATGCTTACTATATGACATAATAATACTATGTGCTTTGATTTTCATCTTTTTGATTTTTTCTGAATTTTTATGCCCATTTGATCTTGGTCAAATCCTAGGTTTAACCAATATTTAAACAAGTTTATAACATGAAAATGAAAAGGTAAGCCTGCATCCTTCTTAGCGCATCCACAATGTTGCTATTGCCAAATCTGATACGATGGTGAATTTGGCTTTGGTGTGAAATATAGCAATAGCTCCACAATGTAGTGGTTCCAAATATTTATAACGTGGGTCCCGCCATCAAGCTAAAACAACACATAAAGCCAATATGGAACTACTCTCACAATGTAGGGAACTAGTTCCAAATGCCAAAAGTGAAATTTGGCATCGGAGCACCTACTTGCTCCGGTTCCCTGTTTTTCTGGTTTTGGAACTACCTCTACAATGTATGGAACTAGTTCCAAAAGCCAAAAATCAAATATGGAACCACTTTTGGCTACACGTTGTGGATGCTCTTAGTCACTCCAAAATGAAAGCTTACATATACTCTTGGAATACTGTTTTGGGTGATTTGTCATTCAAAAATTTGGTATCATTCGGATCGGAGGAAGTATAGTTGGAGATGAATGGCCCACCAAGTCTCTGCCTTGAAGTTTGCTCTTTGACCAGTATTACTACTCGCGAGGTGCCGAGGAGACGGGGAGGCCAAATTTAAGAACTAACCTTTGCTCTTGCCGTCTTCCTCAGTTCACCACTTTGTTTACCTCTTGGAATACTACTTCGCCACCATGACCGGGAGCAAGTCTCGCCACAGAAGGGCTCGTGCGGCTGCGGCGAAGCTGAGGGAATCCCAGCAATGGCGTCCCTGTGCTGCTGTCGAGGTGCCTTCTGCGCAAGAGTCTTCAAGGGCGTCGCAGCCCGCGACTGCTACCTTCAGGCGATCCTCCGTTCTTGCGCATCTTTCTATGTCTTTCACAACTTATCATCCCCTCCTTTTCTTACCTTCTCTCAATCGTATATTCAGGTCGGGCGGCCTTAGTTTTCCCGCAGCCCTCCTGCCTGCGGAAACATCTTCCACGGAGCCAAGTTCTCAAAGCAGCGAGGTATAGACATTCGTGCAAATTGGGATTCCCATTTTCTCTTTCTTGGTACTTCTCTGGGTACACTTCTGATTTTGTGCTCCATCCCCATCTGATAGAAGCCCCGCTACGAGATCGGTCCCATTTTAGAAATGGTTATGGGCGATTTCTGCGTCGAGACGGCGGACAGAAGCGCCCTCGCCGATGAGTGCATGAGACTTTATTCTGAGCTCGCCACTGAGAAGATCCGGATTCGCATTCTCGACGATATCGCCATGAAATCGTTCACTGCGAGTAATGAGATCCAGCGGCGGAGCCTCGGCCAGGCGGAGACCATGGACAAACTCGCCGGACTGATCCTGAACCTCACGGTTAGGACGGACAAACTAGAGGCCGAGCTGTCACAGGAGAAGGCTCTCAACTCCGAGCTGAAGCGTCAAGCAGGCTCAAGGTAGATCTTGACCAGGTCACTGTGTACCACTAGCTGCAATCCTTGATGACTGTTGTGTCACCTGGCTTCCGAGTTTCTGAATGTTAATTTTCGAAATTTTGTTCGTAAAATTGGCCTGTGGAAATGTAAACAAACTAGTACTCTTACTTTATTATATTAGTACTTGTGTCAATGTAGTAGTTGTGTCTGAGTCGAGTCAATGTTGAGTCGTTGAGCACCTGGGAGCCGAATTGAGGAGGTGGGAGTGGTGTTTTGGAACATGGGAGCATATGCTACCTATATTTTAAATTGCATCTTACACATATTTTAAATCTCAAAAAATTTGAAACAAAAAATCCGCACGTACATCTTCATGTGCTACGCGCTCACAAAGTCGTTTCATAAAAAATGAACTTATCATGTGACGTGTGTAAAAAAGACAAAATTCAGTGCTTAAAACAATGCTTTTCACAGGATAAGTTTTCTCTTTTTTACATAGGTCATAAAAAATATTATTTTTTCGTGAAACTTGACGCACACACATATATTATGGAGATGTACATGTAGAATTTTTTGTCAAATTTTTTCACACTTTGAAATATATTTTGTTGGTAGAGGGAGCATACGCACCCGGGAGCCGAATTGAGGGAGCAGTCGTTGAGTCACCTAGTATCTATAATATCTAAATAGGAACAAGAAATCCAAAATTTTCAAATTCTGGCAAAAATTAGAACTTCTCAGGAAAATCTATTTTTTTATAGGAAATCAAAAACACTGAAACGAGTATACTATTTTAATTTGAGCCATTTATGTGCAGATTTGCATAAAAAGACTGACATTTTCCCTAAACTTTGTATATTGTGAAGTCAAGCATGAAGAGAAGTGGTTTTGGGTTTCAAACATCCTTTTCATTTTCTTGTCTTAAACTTGTTTAAATCTTGGTCAAACCTAAGATTTGACCAAAAGATTCAAACAGGCATAAATTCAAAAAAATCAGAAAAATGAAAAAACAAAAGCATATAGTCTTCTTATGTCATATAGTAAGCATTCAAGTTGATAAACAAGGTCTAGACATATTCAAACCAGAAAAATCATGTATATATATCTACCCCTAAATAAACTGTGTTATGAAGAAGTGGTTTGGGACAAACATGGAAATTTGAAGAACTGATACGTCTCCGACGTATCGATAATTTCTTATGTTCCATGCTACATTATTGATGATATCTACATGTTTTATGCACATTATATGTCGTATTTGCATTTTCCGGAACTAACCTATTAACAAGATGCGAAGTGCCCTCTCTGTTTTTGGTTTCGGAAATCCTAGTAAGGAAATATTCTCGGAATTGGACGAAATCAACGCCCGGGTTCCTATTTTGCCGGAAGCATCCAGAACACCGAGAGCCACCGGAGGAGGGCCCTGGTGGGCCCAGATGATAGGGTGGCGCGGCCAGGGCTGGGCCCGCGCCACCCTATGGTGTCGTCGCCTTCGACCCTCCTGCGCCGCCTCTTCGCCCCTAAAGCCCATCGAAAACCCTTACGGAGGAAGCCACGATACGAGAAAAGTTCCAGAGAGCCGCCGCCGTCGCGAAGCCAAGATCTGGGGGACAGGAGTCTCTGTTCCGGCACCCTGCCGGAGCGGGGAAGTGCCCCGGAAGGCTTCTCCATCGACACCGCTGCCATCTCCACCGCCATCTTCATCACCGCTTGCTCCCATGAGGAGGAGTAGTTCTCCATCGAGGCTCGGGGCTGTACCGGTAGCTATGTGGTTCATCTCTCCTATGTAGTTCAATACAATAATCTCATGAGCTGCCTTACATGATTGAGATTCATATGATGATGCTTGTAATCTAGATGTCATTATGCTAGTCAAGTGGGTTTTACTTATGTGATCTCCGGAGACTCCTTGTCCCACGTGTGTAAAGGTGACAGTGTGTGCACCGTGTGGGTCTCTTAGGCTATATTTCACGAAGTACTTATTCACTGTTGAAGAGCGTAGTGAAGTGCTTATTTATATCTCTTTATGATTGCAATGTGCATCGTATCACAATTTATCTATGTGCTACTCTAGCAAAGTTATTAAAGTAGTTTTATTCCTCCTGCATGTGTGCAAAGGTGACAGTGTGTGCACCGTGTTAGTACTTGGTTTATGCTATGATCATGATCTCTTGTAGATTGCGAAGTTAACTATTGCTATGATAATATTGATGTGATCTATTCCTCCTACATATGCATGAAGGTGACGGTGTGCATGCTATGCTAGTACTTGGTTTAGTCTTTTGATCTATCTTACACTAAAGGTTACTAAAATATGAGCATTATTGTGGAGCTTGTTAACTCCGGCATTGAGGTTCGTGTAATCCTACGCAATGTGTTCATCATCCAACAAGAGTGTAGAGTATGCATTTATCTATTACTATTATGTGATCAATGTTGAGAGTGTCCACTAGTGAAAGTGTAATCCCTAGGCCTTGTTCCCAAATACTGCTGAGTTACTACTGCTTGTTTACTGTTTTACTGTGTTACTACTGCTGCAATACTACCACCATCAACTACACGCCAAGCAAGCTATTTTCTGGCGCCGTTGCTACTGCTCATACATATTCATACCACTGTATTTCACTATCTCTTCGCCGAACTAGTGCACCTATTTGGTGTGTTGGGGACACAAGAGACTTCTTGCTTTGTGGTTGCAGGGTTGCATGAGAGGGATATCTTTGACCTCTTCCTCCCCGAGTTCGATAAACCTTGGGTGATCCACTTAAGGGAAAACTTGCTGCTGTTCTACAAACCTCTGCCTTGGAGGCCCAACACTGTCTACAGGAAAGGAGGGGGAACGTAGACATCAAGCTATTTTCTGGCGCCGTTGCCGGGGAGGAAAGGTAAAAGGTACTCACACTCCGGATCTTGGCTACTAAGCTATTTCCCGGCGCCGTTGTAAGTACTCGAAGCTATTTCCTTTAGACTCTGCAATTGCGACATTTGGTTTCTTGTTTACACTAGTTAGGCATAATGGAAAACAACAAAAATATGAGAGATCTTTATGAACTTTATCTTGAATTAGGACATGATGTGTTTGAAGAAAGAATTAAGAAACCCATGGAACTTTATATGCATGCTAATGGGAATGTTATTACTATGAATGCTTTGAACACCATTGTTGCTAATGCTATGGAAAATTCTAAGCTTGGGGAAGCTGGCTTTGATGAGCATGATATTTTTAGTCCCCCAAGCATTGAGGAGAAAATTTACTTTGATGATACTTTGCCTCCCATTTATGATGATTATAATGATAGTAGTCTTTTGTTACCACCTGTTATGGAGGATAAATTTGATTATGATTACAATATACCTCCTATATTTGATAGCTACTTTGTTGAATTTGCTCCCACTACAATTAATAAGAATGACTATGCTTATGTTGGGAGTAGTAATTATTTTATGCATGAGACTCATGATAAGAATGCTTTATGTGATAGTTATATTGTTGAGTTTGCTCATGATGCTACTGAAAGTTATTATGAGAGAGGAAAATATGGTTGTAGAAATTTTCATGTTACTAAAACACCTCTCTATGTGCTGAAATTTTTGAAGCTACACTTGTTTTATCTTCCTATGCTTGTTACTTTGCTCTTCATGAACTTGTTTATTTACAAGATTCCTATGCATAGGAAGCATGTTAGACTTAAATGTGTTTTGAATTTGCCTCTTGATGCTCTCTTTTGCTTCAACTACTATTTCTTGCGAGTGCATCATTAAAACTGCTGAGCCCATCTTAATGGCTATAAAGAAAGAACTTCTTGGGAGATAACCCATGTGTTTATTTTACTACAGCAATTTTTGTTTTGTTGAGTCTTGGAAGTTGTTTACTACTGTAGCAACCTCTCCTTATCATGTTTTTGTGCCAAGTAAAGTTTCTATGTCAAAGTTGATGTTATATTTGGGATCGCTGCGCAGAAACAGCATTGCTGTCTGTCACGAATCTGGGCACAGTTCTCTGTAGAAAATTCGAAAAATCTGCCAATTTACGAGCGTGATCCTCAGATATGTACGCAACTTTCATTAGTTTTGAGTTTTTCCATTTGAGCAAGTCTGGTGCCATCTTAAAATTCGTCTTTACGGACTGTTCTGTTTTTGACAGATTCTGCCTTTTATTTCGCATTGCCGCTTTTGTTAAGTTGAATGAGTTTCTTTGTTCCATTAACTTTCAGAAGTTTTGTGCAATGTCCAGAAGTGTTAAGAATGATTGTGTCACCTCTGAACATGTGAATTTTTGATTATGCACTAACCCTCTAATGAGTTTGCTTGAAGTTTGGTGTGAAGGAAGTTTTCAAGGGTCAATAGAAGAGGGTGATATAATGTGATCGAGAAGAGTGAAAGGTCTAAGCTTGGGGATGCCCGGTGGTTCATCCCTGCATATTTTAAGAAGACTCAAGCATCTAAGCTTGGGGATGCCCAAGGCATCCTTCTTCTTCATATCAGGTCTTCTAGTGAAACTTATTTTTATTCAGTCACATCTTATGTACTTTACTTGGAGCGTCTGTGTGCTTTTATTTTTGTTTTGTTATCTTAGTTCTCTGAATAAGTTCATCCTTGTGTGGGAGAGAGACACGCTCCGCTGGTTCGTATGAACACATGTGTTCTTAGCTCATAATATTCATGGCGAAGTTTCCTCTTCGTTAAATTGTTATATGGTTGGAATTGGAAAATGCTACATGTAGTAAATTCTAAAATGGCTTGGATAATGTGATACTTGGCAATTGTTGTGCTCATGTTTAAGCTCTTGCATCATATGCTTTGCACCCATTAATGAAGAAATACATAGAGCTTGCTAAAATTTGATTTGCATATTTGGTTTCTCTAAGGTCTAGATAATATCTAGTATTGAGTTTTGAACAACAAGGAAGACGGTGTAGAGTCTTATAATGTTTACAATATGTCTTTTATGTGAGTTTTGCTGCACCGGTTCATCCTTGAGTTTGCTTCAAATAACCTTGCTAGCCTAAACCTTGTATCGAGAGGGAATACTTCTCATGCATCCAAATCCTTGAGCCAACCACTATGCCATTTGTGTCCACCATACCTACCTACTACATGGTATTTCTCCGCCATTCCAAAGTAAATTGCTTGAGTGCTACCTTTAAAATTCCATCATTCACCTTTGCAATATATAGCTCATGGGACAAAATAGCCTTAAAAACTATCGTAGTATTGAATATGTACTTATGCACTTTATATTTTATTAAGTTGCTTGTTGTGCGATAACCATTCTGGGGAACGCCATCAACTATTGTTGAATATCATGTGAGTTGCTATGCATGTCCGTCTTGTCTGAAGGATCTATCATTTTAGTGGTTGGAGCATGCAAAATTGTTAGAGAAAAACATTGGGCCGCTAACTAAAGCCATGAATCATGGTTGAAGTTTCAGTTTTGGACATATATCCTCAATCTCATATGAGAATAATAATCATTGCTACATGCTTGTGCATTTAAGAGGAGTCCATTATCTGTTGTCCATGTTGTCCCGGTATGGATGTCTAAGTTGAGAATAATCAAAAGCGAGAAATCCAAAATGCGAGCATTCTCCTTAGACCTTTGTACAGGCGGCATGGAGGTACCCCTTTGTGACACTTGGTTGAAACATGGCATGCAAAGATCCGGTAGTCCAAGCTAAGTAGGACGAGGCGCGGACACTATTAGTACACTATGCATGAGGCTTGCAACTTGTAAGATATAATTTACATAACTCATATGCTTTATTACTACCGTTGACAAAATTGTTTCATGTTTTCAAAATAAAAGCTCTAGCACAAATACAGCAATCGATGCTTTCTTTCCTTTCTTTTACTTTTATTGTTGAGTCAGTTTACCTATCTCCTTCCACCTTAAGAAGCAAACACTTGTGTGAACTGTGCATTGATTCCTACATACTTGCATATTGCACTTGTTATATTACTTTATGTTGACAATATCCATGAGATATACATGTTATAAGTTGAAAGCAACCGCTGAAACTTAATCTTCCTTTGTGTTGCTTCAACACCTTTACTTTGATTTATTGCTTTATGAGTTAACTCTTATGCAAGACTTATTGATGCTTGTCTTGAAGTACTATTCATGAAAAGTCTTTGCTATATGATTCATTTGTTTACTCATGTCATTACCATTGTTTTGATCGCTGCATTCATCACATATGTTTACAATAGTATGATCAAGGTTATGATGGCATGTCACTTCAGAAATTATCTTTGTTATCGTTTTACCTGCTCGGGACGAGCAGAACTAAGCTTGGGGATGCTGATACGTCTCCAACGTATCGATAATTTCTTATGTTCCATGCTACATTATTGATGATATCTACATGTTTTATGCACATTATATGTCGTATTTACGCATTTTCGAACTAACCTATTAACAAGATGCCGAAGTGCAGCCTCGTTTTCTGTTTTTGGTTTCATAAATCCTAGTAAGTATTCTAATTGGACGAAATCAACGCCCAGGTTCCTATTTTGCCAGAAGCATCAGAACACCCGAGAGCCACCAGAGGAGGGCACTGGTGAGCCAGATGAAGGGTCGCGCGGCCGGGGCTGGGCCGCGCCACCCTATGGTGTCGTCGCCCCTTCGACCCTCCTGCGCCGCCTCTTCGCCTATATAAAGCCCCTGCATCGAAAACCCTTACGGAGGAAGCCACGATCGAGAAAAGTTCCAGAGCCGCCGCCGTCGCGAAGCCAGATGGGGGACGGAGTCTCTATTCCGGCACCTGAGGAGCGGGGAAGTGCCCCGGAAGGCTTCTCCATCGACACCGCTGCCATCTCCACCGCCATCTTCATCACCGTGTTGCTCCCATGAGGAGGGAGTAGTTCTCCATCGAGGCTCGGGGCTGTACCGGTAGCTATGTGGTTCATCTCTCTCCTATGTAGTTCAATACAATAATCTCATGAGCTGCCTTACATGATTGAGATTCATATGATGATGCTTGTAATCTAGATGTCATTATGCTAGTCAAGTGGGTTTTACTTATGTGATCTCCGGAGACTCCTTGTCCCACGTGTGTAAAGGTGACAGTGTGTGCACCGTGTGGGTCTCTTAGGCTATATTTCACGAAGTACTTATTCACTGTTGAAGAGCGTAGTGAAGTGCTTATTTATATCTCTTTATGATTGCAATGTGCATCGTATCACAATTTATCTATGTGCTACTCTAGCAAAGTTATTAAAGTAGTTTTATTCCTCCTGCATGTGTGCAAAGGTGACAGTGTGTGCACCGTGTTAGTACTTGGTTTATGCTATGATCATGATCTCTTGTAGATTGCGAAGTTAACTATTGCTATGATAATATTGATGTGATCTATTCCTCCTACATATGCATGAAGGTGACAGTGTGCATGCTATGCTAGTACTTGGTTTAGTCTTTTGATCTATCTTACACTAAAGGTTACTAAAATATGAGCATTATTGTGGAGCTTGTTAACTCCGGCATTGAGGGTTCGTGTAATCCTACGCAATGTGTTCATCATCCAACAAAAGTGTAGAGTATGCATTTATCTATTCCGTTATGTGATCAATGTTGAGAGTGTCCACTAGTGAAAGTGTAATCCCTAGGCCTTGTTCCCAAATACTGCTGAGTTACTACTACTTGTTTACTTGTTTTACTGTGTTACTACTGCTACCATATTACCACCATCAACTACACGCCGTTACTACTGCTCATATTCATTCATACCACCTGTATTTCACTATCTCTTCACCGAACTAGTGCACCTATTTGGTGTGTTGGGGACACAAGAGACTTCTTGCTTTGTGGTTGCAGGGTTGCATGAGAGGGATATCTTTGACCTCTTCCTCCCTGAGTTCGATAAACCTTGGGTGATCCACTTAAGGGAAAACTTGCTGCTGTTCTACAAACCTCTGCACTTGGAGGCCCTAAGCGTGAAAGGAGGAAATTTGAAGAACCTCCCAAAAGCTTCATTTTAGATTGTGACTAAGAAGGATCCAGGCTTACCTTTTCACTTTCATGTTCTAAACTTGTTTAAATCCTAGTCAAACCTAGGATTTCACAAAGATTCAAATATATGGGTATAAAATACAAAAAAATAGAAAAATGAAAAACGAAAGCACATAGTCTTCTTATGTCATATAGTAAGCATTAAAGTTGATAAACAAGGTCTAGACATATTCAAACTAGACAAATCATGTATCTCCCCCTAACCCCTAAACTTTGTATTATGAAGTCAAGCATGAAGAGAAGTGGTTTTGGGTTTCAAACATGGAAATTTCAAAAACCTCTTAAAAATTCATTTTAGAGTGACTAAGAAGGATGCAAGCTTCCCTTTTCATTTGCATGTCTTAAACTTGTTTAAATCTGGGTCAAACCTAAGATTTGACCAAAAGATTCAAACGGGCATAAAATTCAAAAAAATCAGAAAAATGAAAAACAAAAGCATATAGTCTTCTTGTGTCATATAGTAAGCATTCAAGTTGATAAACAAGGTCTAGACATATTCAAACCAGAAAATCATGTATATATCTACCCCTAACCCTAAACTCTGTATTATGGAGTCAATCATGAAGAGAAGTGGTTTTGGGTTTCAAACATGGATATTTCAAGAACCTCCCAAAAGCTTCATTTTAGAGTGTGACTAAGAAGGATCCAGGCTTACCTTTTTCATTTTCATGTACTAAACTTGTTTAAATCCTGGTCAAACCTAGGATTTCACAAAGATTCAAATATATGTGTATAAAATATAAAAAATAGAAAAATGAAAACCAAAGCACATAGTCTACTTATGTCATATAGTAAGCATTAAAGTTGATAAACAAGGTCTAGACATATTCAACCTAGACAAATCATGTATCTACCCCCTAACCCCTAAACTCTGTCTTATGAAGTCCAACATGAAGAGAAGTGGTTTTGGGTTTCAAACATGGAAATTTCAAAAACCTCTTACAAAATTCAGTTTAGAGTGACTAATTAAGAAGGATGCATTCTCCCCTTTTCATTTTCATGTCTTAAACTTGTTTAAATCTTGGTCAAACCTAAGATTTGACCAAAAGATTCAAACGGGCATAAAAAAATAGAAAAATGAAAACCAAAGCACATAATTTTCTTATGTCATATAGTAAGCATTCAAGTTGATAAACAAGGTCTAGACATATTCAAACTAGAAAATCATGTATATATCTACCCCTAACCCTAAACTCTGTCTTATGAAGTCAATCATGAAGAGAAGTGGTTTTGGGTTTCAAACATGGAAATTTCAAGAACCTCCCAAAAGCTTCATTTTAGAGTGACTAAGAAGGATCCAGGCTTACCTTTTCATTTTCATATTTTAAACTTGTTTAAATCTTTGGTCAAACCTAGGATTTGACAAGATTCATATATGGGCAAAAAATTCAAAAAAATAGAAAAATGAAAAACCAAAGCACATAGTCTTCTTGTGTCATATAGTAAGCATTAAAGTTGACAAAAAAGGTCTAGATATATGCAAACTAGACAAATCATGTATCTAACCCTAAACTCGTCTTATGAAGTCAAGCATGAAGAGAAGTCGTTTTGGTTTCAAACATGGAAATTTCAAGAACATCCCAAAAGCTTCATTTTAGAGTGACTAAGAAGGATCCACGATTACCTTTTCATTTTCATGTTTTAAACTTGTTTAATCTTGGTCAAACCTAGGATTTGACCAAGATTCAAATGGGCACAAAATTTAAAAAATCAGAAAAATGAAAAACCAAAGTACATAGTCTTCTTATGTCATGTAGTAAGCATTCAAGTTGATAAAATGGTTCATGCCGGCGTCTTAGCTCCTAAAAAAAAAATTATACACCAATTGATTTGACGAATTGATGATTTACTCTAGTCTGCTTCTAGACCATGCAGCTAGCGAGTATTCATATGTACTGCATGGAGCCCCCAACTTTTGACTTCCCGTGTCGGAAAAGGCCTGTCTAATAATGTGGGGCAGTGAGGTATCCCGAAGTATCTAGAGGGTTCCAGTGTTTCAGGCTTTCAGCATCGCCAGTCCAAGGGAAGGATGGGTGACGAATCCGTGCATTCACAGCCGTTTAGATCTGAAGAGTCCTTGTATGATGAGCGGTAGATAGCACCTCTAAGCTGCAAATCAACAGCTTCAATTACTTCAAATGAGCATTGGCCGGAAGGCTGACAGAGTGAAAAAATTCAATTTCAAAAACTCATGTATAGAATAGAAAAAAATAAAAAACATGTAGATAGAATAGAGGTATAGATAGATTAGCCCAAAAAAGAAGAGGACGGGGAAATTTCGAACGCTCGCCTTTAACTCAGCACAGCAGACACCTCCCTCGCGCTCCTAAACTTTCGAACGCGCGCCCAATATTTCGAACGCTCGCCTTTAACTCAGCACCCAGCCCACCTTGTTCTTCTCTAGACACCTCCTTCGGCGCCCTGTTCTTCTCTAGACACACCCTCGGTGAACCAGGCCGCGCACCAAAACTTCCCCACGCTGTCTATCAGCCGCGTCAGCCGGCGACTGCTGGTGGCGCCGTTCTTCTCCAGCCGCACCGGCAGGCGCGGTCAGCTGGTAGATCCTCACGGTATGCATGCTATCTTCAGGCCTGGGCAAGTACGATTCATTATAGCTCAATCGAAGTCAGTCGCCGTCGCCCAGCCCTTATAAGTTCGTTAGTTCGTTCGAATCGATCGGTTGATATTGTTTTCCTCTCGATGTGTTTGTTTGACATTGTTTTCCGCTTTACCTATTTGCTCGAATTCGTTCGTACTGTACACTGTACTGCTCACCATTGCCCAATGTTTGTAGTCGTCGCTTGGTGCCAGTCCTCTATGGACCTGTTTGTAATCTTATTACTTCTGGGTTCTTTGCACTGCTAATACATCGGTGGATTTACGGCCAAAAAGAAGAAAGAATTTGTTGGTATTATATTGCTTTCGATTGATCTGTTCGCCCCCAAGCTTTTACAGAAGCCGCAAGAGATTCAAGGATGAAATGGCTCTCCTTGTTTGCAGTGGCGGATCTACAGGGTATGCCGTATATGCCACGGCATACCCTGCGTCCAAGCCGTGCAAGATCTTTGATAGTTTAATGAGCTGAGCAATTAATCAAGATGAGTGATGTATATGTATACATGCGGTGCTAATACATGTGGCGTGCAGCCATGCGAACACTGAGCTAGTGCATGTAACCGATTGATTAGACATCCGATTGATTAATGCATTGGCTTTAGCCAACAGTCTACTTGCATGTTTTTCAAGATGTGCGATTTTGTCTCGCGTGTAAGCCTACAAGGCCAGCTATGGCCATGCACCATGACCTGATTAGATATCATGATTAATCAAAGGAAATATCTTGCTACTGTATATACGATTAATCAACTGATAATTAATCTTTGGTAGTCAAGTATATGATTAATTATATATATTTAGTGAGAATTCAGTTCAAAATTAGAGCACCCCGTCAACGGTGCATTTTTCAACAATTTACATTTTGATTATATGCAAAATCTGTTTTATTTAATCATTTTGACATACTCCCTTCAATCCAAATTAATTGACTCAACTTTGTCTAGATACTGATGTATCTTAGACAAGTTTGTTGAGTAGATACATTTATATCTAGACAAATTTGAGTTAATTAGTATGAATCCGAGAAAGTATTTTATTTAATTATTTTTATTAGGACAAAAGAAATTCAATAGAAACTCCAAAATTTTGTTGTGTCATACCCTTTCCTAAAATCCTAGGTCCGCCACTGCTTGTTTGTAAGGCAAAGAGGAAATCATATCATGGCTTATCATCATGGGTATAACCTTTTTAGCTAGATTTTGCTGTTTGGGATCTATGATCCTTTTAGTTGCTGCTCTCCAGTAACATTTTCCCTCTTTTTTATTACAGTGAAAAATACACAGCGAGGAAACCACTGTCCAGCCTAAAAAAATAGACCTCAGTTGGTTTGCTGAAATCGGCTCAAATAACGTGGCATTTAGTTATATAGTTTTATATTCGACCTGTTTGCTCAGATATGTTGGTTTACGTTCATACGCAACCTGTTGGGCAAGTATGGACACAGCTTCAGTGACTTTCAGGTCAAAATTCCAGCGGTTGAGTGATTTTTGGTTGGATCCATTCCTGTGCGTTCGATCGGCTTTTGATGGCTGTTATTGAGACAAAGTCATGGCTGGACTTTTGACGCAGCTCCAGTGACGTTCAGCTAGGTCAAAAGCCCAGCGTTGACTTTGGTTCAATATCAGCCATCCAAAGCCAATCGAACACACATGAATGTATCCAACCAAAAATCACTCTACAATAAGTCGTTTCCAGACAAAAACAATGTTTATTCCCAAACTATTTTTTTTGAATCCGACCAATCTTTCCCGGAATGCAGAAGAAATATATAAGATTTACTGGAATGTTGTTCTTTTTACTGGACAGTTTGAATTTTAAGTTTAAAGTTGGTTGTAAAACATAAAATGAGGTTTATTGATAAACAATATGGCTGAATCTGATGAAACTCCCCCAGAATGCATAACCCGACATATAAGATTTACTGGATTTTTGTTTCAAAAACTTCTAGGCAGTACGAATTTTAAGTTTAAAATTTTCTCGTGAAACTTAAAATGGGTAAATTTTGGATCCATTCTCGTGCGTTCGATTGGCTTTTGATGGCTGTTATTGAAACAAGTGTTAATTGGTTCTATGCCACTCCTCAATTCACAAGTTGTGTTTATGCCATTACAAAAACTGAAGTTGTGTTTATGCCACTCTCAATTCTCAATATCCCCTTCTATATATGCCATTTTCAATACTCCACTATAATAAATATAGCATATCTATGATAGTACTCTATGATACCACCCACTATGCACCCATGTTCCAAACACCACTCCCGCTGACTGTACCTTATTGTATCGAGCGATAAGCTTGATGAGCAACCCAAACAAACAAACAAAAAGACTGTACCTTATTGTACTTGCTCTTACCCGTATCTTCTCTTTCTCTTTCATCGCGAGTGCAGCTAATTCAGTTAGTCTTCCAATGAATATTAATATTTTGTCTCAATGATGTCATGTTTCGACTAACAATTAGCACTTTGAATTCTTAGATTGCTTTTTCACATGATGCACTTCTTTTAATTTATTTTACCACATTTCAATGTGAACCTTGACCAAATAAATAGGACAACAATATCACGATCATATAATACATAAGCAGCATTGTTAGAATCGTGTTGGAAAATACTTTCTAATGATACCAGTTTTATATCAATTTTTTTTATATACTTCATCCTGAAAAATATGTTTCAACTTCATCAAAACTTGCATGTATCTGCAAACTAAACTCATCTAAATACATGTATATCTACATAAAATTGAAACATCATTTTTAAATAGAGAGATATAGATTAATATTTTTTCGAAGATAAAATACGAAAAACAAGGGTGCATTGTTTATTGAAATGGAGTGAGTAGTATATATAAAATCATTTTAGTTGCCAATGATCATGTTGAGGGCCTCTATTTCTTGTTTTGCTCAGGCCCTCCGTATTCTCAGGTACGGCCCTGGTGGTCTATGAACCTGTATGTAATCTTATTACTTTTGGCTTCTTTGCACTGCTAATAGATCGGCGGAATTACGGCAAAAAAGAAGAAAGAATGTGTTGGTATTGTATTGCTTTCGATAGATCTGTTCGCCCCTCCCCCCAAGCATTTATAGATGGCACAAGAGATTCAAGGATGAAATTGCTCTCCTTGTTCATAAGGCAAAGAGGAAATCATATCATGGGTAGAACATTATATATATATTTTGCTGCTTGGGATCTATGATCCTTTTAGTTGCTGCTCTCCAGCAACTTTTGTACATATTTCCCTCTTTTTATTAATAAAAAAATACAAAGTGGGGAAACCCAGTGGTCAGCCTAAAAAAATCTGTTCGCTAGGTAGCCGTAGTTTTGCACTCAGTTTGTTTGCTGAAATCGGCTCAAATAATGTAGCATTTATAGTTTTATATTCGACCTGTTTGCTCAGGTATGCTTGCTTACATTCGTAGGTGACCTGTTTGTTGAAATAGCTTATCGCTTCTCTGACCATCTATCTCCTCAACAGATGGACAGAACTTGGATATTATTTGACTCATTAACCACACCAACATATTTGAGTGGTATTGAAGACTTCATGAAGCACGTTAGTGATTTTACTGACGGCGACAAGACAAAGGAAGTGATTTGTCCATGCCGCGTATGTTTGAATATTGGGTCCAAGCCTCAACATGTAGTCTCAGATCATTTATTCGTTTATGGGATGGACCAGACATATATCAGGTGGATTAACCATGGTGAACACTATGATCAGCCTGACATTATTGATCCTCTTTATTCTGATGGTTATCAGCCTGAAGATCTCGTCCAGGATGAGGTTACTGCTAATTTGTTACGGGATCTGTATCCATATGCAAGCCAACAGCCCCATGGTTATCACAAAAAGCCTCTTTTCCATGACCTGATAGAAGATGCTAAGCGCTTAGTGGCCCCTGGTTCTGTTGTGTCAAGATTCGAATTAATTGTGAAATTACTTCATGACAAGTCATACCAGGGGATTACCAATAAAGCGTTCAATGCAGTTGCGAAGACATACAGCGATGCACTCCCTGGGGCTGGACTGCCAAAATCCTTTTATGAGGTGAAGCAGTACATCAAGGTACTGGGACTTGGATATGAGAAGATTGATTTTTGCAAAAATAACTGTGCACTGTTTTGGATGGAGTATAATGACCTCGATGAATGTCCAGTATGTAAGGAATCAAGATGGAAACATGATGGAGCTGGTGGTAAGAAAAAGATTCCTTGGAAGGTTCTGAGATACTTTCCACTTGTACAAAGATTGCAGAGGTTGTTTGCTTCAGAACAAACATCTCGGGAAACAAGATGGCACAAAGAGATTCTCACGCCCGACCCTGATTTACTGAGGCATCCTGCTGATGGCGATGAATGGAAGCAATTCGACCTGGATCATCCAGATTTTGCTGCAGATCCAAGGAACCTGAGACTTGGCCTTGCTACAGATGGATTCAACCCATTTGGCAACATGAGCAACTCGTATAGCATGTGGCCAGTACTAGTTACACCTTACAACCAGGCTCCCTGGACATGCACCGATCAGTCGAACTGTATGATGGCCTTACTCATCCCAGGTCCCAAATCTCCTGGGAAGGATTTTGATGTGTTCATGCAGCCTCTTATTAGAGACTTGCAAACATTATGGGAGGGTGTCCCTACACGGGATGTGTGTCAACCTAAAGAACAAAATTTTCTATTACGTGCTGCTGTACTGTATTGCACCCATGATTATCCAGCTTTGGGCACTATGTCAGGCAGAGTAACATCAGGTTATAATGCATGTGTTCACTGTGATACTGATCAGCTGGCAGTGAGGATAATAAACAAGATATGCTATATGGGCCATCGCCGTTTCCTTCCATTAGATCACAGTTTCCGAAAAAATAGAAAAAAATTGCAATTTATTGGTGATCAGGCCTGTAAAAAGACTAAACCGCAGCACTTTAAGAGTCACGAGTTGGAGGCGCACCTAGAAGCGGTCAGAAATGTTAAACCAGGAAAACCACCAGCCGCCACAGCAGGTACAGCAGAGAAGAATACAGAAGATGCAGCAGCAGTAGTAGCAGATAGAAAAAGGAAGAAGAGAGGAGATGAACTGAGTCTAGCAGCTACCAAAAGGAAGATGGGAGGTGAAATAGCAGCACGTACCAAGAGGAAGGAAATGGAAAATGATAGACCGAGAATATTTTATAAGCGCAGGACCACTCTTTGGGACTTGCCGTATTGGGCTGGTAAGAAGCTTCGGCATAATATTGATATCATGCACATGGAGAAGAATATATGTGACAGCATTGTCGGCACATTACTCAACATTCCATCCAAGACAAAAGATAGCTCAAATGCTAGGATTGATTGTGCAACATTGAATGTTAACAGGCACTTGCAACTGGATCGTAATGACAAAGTGAACAAAGGCAAGGAAAAACATTATAAATTTCGAGGCGCGGAATTCACATTGCCGATGCCTAAAAGGAGATTATTTTGTGAGTACCTCCGAGGTGTGATGTTCCCGTTCGGATTTGCTTCCAACATTGCAAATTGTCTCAATGCTGAAGGAAACAAGCTCCAAGGGTTGAAAACTCACGATTGTCACATCCTGCTGCAAAGGCTTTTAGCTATTGGCATTAAAGATTTAGTGAAGCCAAATATGTACAACGTGATTGCAGAGTTGGGAAGGTTCTTTAGGGAAATATGTAGTAAAACTCTAAGCAGAGCTGTTGTAGAACGTCTTAAGGTGGACATAGCAGTAATCCTGTGCAAGCTGGAGCTGATATATCCTCCAGCCTTCTTTGATGTGATGGTGCATTTGGCTGTTCATCTACCTGATGAGGCACTTTTAAGAGGTCCGGTACAGTATGGATGGATGTACCCTATAGAACGTCGACTGTGCACTTTCAAGAATACAGTTAGGAACAAAGCTAGACCGGAGGCTTGCATTGCAGTGGCGTATATTGCTGCTGAAGCATATACATTTGCCTCAAGATATATTCCTGATATTGAGACCAGATTCAATCGGGGTCGCAGAATTTTGGAAGTTGGAGGATCTGTTTTTAATCATGGTGTTGAGCTAATAGGAAAGAGGACCGAAAAAACATTAGAGCAGTCTGAATTTGAACAGCTGTCTTGGTATGTGCTGAATAATGCTACAGAGGCTGATGAATATGTTAAGTGAGTACTATGCACACGAACTACTCAGTTCCTCGCATATACTATGAACTTGTATCAAAATGAAATATATTCAGCTGACTTGGCTATGTTTTGCAGGTTGTACATGGAAACGAATGGAAAGCTATCGGCACGTGGGAGTGGGTTTCAGGACTGGTTTGAGAAATATGTAAGATGTTCAATTGCACTCTGACTTGTCTATGTGTTTTCACATGAGATGACCTCTTGTCTATTTTGTAATCGTAGATCTCGAAACTCCATGCGGAGAATCCAGGCGCTGTTAGTGCTGATCTCCTTGTCCTATCACGTGGTCCAGATAAGAGGGTGTTGGTAGCTGCAGCTTGCAATGCCAATGGTGTCCATTACAGCTCCTATGAGCGTGAACAACATTTGAAGACACGAAATAGTGGCATCACAACCAGTGGAGATCACTTGACAACCAGAAAAAAGAGATCAGAGTCATTTGACCATTATGGTCACATAGAAGAGGTTATTCAGTTGTTCTATAGTGATAAGGTTACTGTCCGATCTGTGGTTCTATTTAAGTGTTATTGGTACAACCAAGATCCAAACAAGGGCAAAGGTGCCAGAAATGATGGGTATTTCATATCAGTCAATACTACTGCTCAGTGGTACAAGGATGATCCTTATATTTTGGTACCTCAAGCGGCCAAGGTACTTTTCTTGGAAGACAGATCTAGAAAAGGATGGCAGTATGTGCAAAAGTTTGTGGCAAGGAACATATATGATTTGGATGAGAATGCGGATCCAATAATTGGTGCCCAGCAAGATGATTTCGCTGGTTGTATGCAAACTAAAGTTGCTGACATTGATGAAACCTCGTTGGATACAGGTATCCCTGCACATGATGGAGAAGTAGATTTCACTGTTGAGGTTAGCATAGTCGACAAAGAGATGGATAAACTGAAGCTACCTGGTGAATCTCAGGAGGAGAATGGACAGGACGAGCAGGATGAGACCATGCACGAATATCAGAATGAAGACGGAGGTGATGATGATGATGATGATGATGATGATGATTAGACTCTTGTCTCTGTATCATGCTGTGAGATGAAGAACCATGATTTGTTTTGATTTTTCTATTTGGAAAATGTATGAGTCCTGAAGACAATTATCTGTTGGATTGTAATCCCATGATGACTAATTATTTATGTTTGTTGTCCTACTAAAAGTTGGTCAAACTTAATTGTGTGGAAGTAATCACATGCTGTTTGATTCATAGGGTCATATCCCATAGGAAAATAGAATGATAATAGATCAAACTAATGCAGAATATCTTATAACCACAATCAAATAGAATTTCTCTTGACATAGGATTCAAGTTGGCATGGCATCCCTATCATACAGGGTTTTTATTCATACTATGCTACAAATCGAAAATAAGATGGGTCAGCACTTTATCGCGGCAGATAGGGCAGCTGGCGTTCGTTACAAACCAGGAGAAGATGCACTTCCTATGGAACGGGTGTTTGCATCCCCGGAGACGCACCGTTGTGCGCTGCGACAGCCCCAGCATGCATATGCTGCAGTGGCCGTCCTCCGGCGCAACTAGGACCCAACTGTCCTGCAGCGCCGGCAAGTTGACGATGAGCCGGTGGTCCACCCTAAGGGTGAGGTCGAAGTGGAGGCCACCGAGCCGACGACACGCCTGCTGCCACATCAGGTGCATAACATCGTAAGGCATGATGATGTCCCACTCCTCCTCCGTGAGGTTCAGGTTCTTGAGCAGCCATACACGGGCAAGAATCTCGCGCATAGTTCGCACGACATTGCCCCCACTACGCAGCTTCCTCGGAGGCAAGCCAAGATCCAGCACCACCTCTTCGCAGGGTGTAGTGGTGATATCGTCCTCATCCAGTGGGGCAGGGAGGGGGCCGGCCATCCTCCTGAGCTCGTACGTCCTCGAGAA
The DNA here is from genome assembly GCA_030979885.1 of Lolium multiflorum. NCBI lineage: Eukaryota > Viridiplantae > Streptophyta > Magnoliopsida > Poales > Poaceae > Lolium > Lolium multiflorum. The sequence goes on along the minus strand of CM061751.1, from coordinate 143,900,427 downwards.
GAAGATGTGCACTGTCATAGTGTACGGGGACGCCTCGCCCTCGCCCACGGCCGGCGGCTCGCCGACGGAGAAGTCGGTCGTGCTTGCCGACACACGGCAGGCACGGAAGACATGTGGGCCAGACTCGATGATGCGCTCGCGTGAGGAGCGCTCTAGTAGGGGCGTCGCCGCCATTGGGGATTCTTCGGAGGGCTGTAGACAGGCGGCTAGTCGACGGTGAGGTGGTTGGTGTGAGATCTCTGGGATGAGGCCAGGGGAAGTGGGCGAAGTGCTCGGGACTAGGGACTGCCCTCAACTTTCCGCAGTAGTTTATGATAATAATTGGTGGACGAGGGAGACTAGTCCAGAGACTACCCAAAGTTGATAAATCATGTTCGAGGGAAAATGCCCAAGATTTATTATCAAAATTCAAGCTAATTTCGCCGATTTTGTTCTGCCGTTCATTAGACATCATCCAACGGCCTTTGGTCTCTGGGATTCGCTGCTACAGTGTCATCGAGTACTATTTTCTACCCAATTCCAGAAACATCCATAAAGCTAGTAGATAGCTTTCCTGCTTGTTGGCCCCACCCCATTTTTTAATCTTTTCTTCCTTATCCCCTTCGCTCATGCTAGCAGCTACTTGCAGCCATTGCTACACCAGCGAGGTGATCTCTATATGATAGGCACGGTTTTAGTAAGACAGCAAGTTGTAGATAGCTAACCATGAGACACATGCCTCTCTGGTTGAGACTGAGCTCGCTCTTGTGATTGGGCTCCAATGGTCGAGGTGAGTCACAGCTGCAATGACAGAGGTTTGTGCTGAATTAATTAGCACAGAGGCGTAACTAGCACTAGATGGAGAAGGCATAGTACACATATCGGACACGAAGTCGCGTCTGGCGAGCAGCTCGCATTCACTTGCATCAGTGCGGTACAACAAAGATGATGAAGAAGGATTGGAGCTTTGAAGGTAGTCAGAAAAGTTACAAAAAATAATACGTGCAAAACTTAACCTGTATAAACGCACATGCATGGATAATTTTACATTTCTGCATGAGAAAGACATGTCAATTTTCAGTACGACATGGTTTGATTTGTCAAATTTGATGCTCCTTAATGCATTTTAAGTGAAAATTACAGGTTTATTCATTATAATTGCCGATTTTTAACGTTACGTGCAGCTGACTAGCAAACTATAAGTGTGTGATTGCTTGCTTCCAAAATAAGGATATGTAATCATTTTGTATAAGGTAGTACCAATTAGTCGTTATATTGCAGAACTTAAAGAGTTTTGAGAGATTCAACTCGTTGCTACTCCATAAGAATGGTCATGTTGACAAATTTGATCCAGTGTTGAACAGAGCCAGAAACATTTCAAAAACTTGAGCATGGAAGAGGCTAGGGGTAAATGCCCCAAGGCCAGCCGAGCCTATCGTAGGTGCCGTCCCGAGGAGGAAGTACCTTAATTTGGGGCGCGCGCGGACGCTGCGGTACCCCGAGCTCGAGACGCCGCCGTACCGGTAGCTCGACCCGCGACGAGGCATGGCGGCGGCGGCGGAAGCGGAGCGGCGGCGGCGGAAGGTAAAGCTCCTGCTGACAAACATATTAGGCACAAATGGGCAACCTTCAGTAACCCATGTTCCATTTTTTTTTGTCAGGATAACCCCATGTACCACCTTCCCAATAGAAAAAGTACTGTTCAACCTTCCCCTGTTGGGCCCAATATTTCACTTTTGGGTTGCCAAGGAACATCTACATGGTAATTGTTATCGGTCTACTTGCTCCGGCCGTCGAAGCCCAATAACTTCAAATGGGCCTTTCTGCTCATGCAATTTCGGCCCTTTTCTAATGAAACACAGATCCTATGATTGGCAAAAAAAAATACACGGAGATTCTACATAAAAGTTGTTTTTATTTATTTTGAATTATAGGGTTCCAATTTTTGAAACTGCTCATGCCCAATATGAAAATCCTTGATCGCTCCATACCCACATGGATAACGGTATTTTTAAAAATTCATAAAGTGGATTTGAAATTTAAAACATATCCTAATAATTCCATGATTTAATCTATCAACTTGCAAGATCTTGGAGAGAAAAAGCTTGTATTAGTCTGCAGAATCCGCACCGTTTCAAAGGCGGCAGTGGATCAAAAGAAAAAAGGAAGTAGCCAGAAATTAGGGGTCAAAAATAACTCCAAGAAATGAAACTTTTATTGTTCGTAGAGGATGACATGCGGGACCCATGAGCCAGCAGCTTACTCAACGTTTCAAAGGCGGCATGAGATCGGAAGAAAAAGGCAAGTGACCAAATATCAGGAGCCAAAAATAATCCAAGAAATGAAACTTATTGTACATAGAGGATGACATGCGGGTCCCATTTTGTGACCGGTTTCAGCGTTTCAAATGCGGTTTGAGATCAAAAGAAAAAGAAAGTAGCCAGAAATTAGGGGGTAAAAAAACTCCAAAAAAAGAAAGTTGATTGTACATAGAGGATGACATGCGGGTCCCATAAGTCAGCAGCTTACTCAACGTTTCCAAGGCGGCAGGGGATCAAAAGAAAAAGGAAATAGCCAAAAATCAGAGGTGAAAAAAAAACCAAGAAAAGAAATTTTATAGTACATAGGGGATGACATGCGGGTCCCATGGCCAGCGGGTTCCTCAACGTTTTCAAAGTGGGGGATCAAAGAAAAAGACAAGTGATTGTACATAGAGGATGACATGCGGGCCCCTTGTGTCAGCAGCTTACTCAACGTTTCCAAGGCGGCAGGGGATCAAAAGAAAAAGGAAGTAGCCAGAAATTAGCGGTAAAAAATAACTCCAAGGAAGGAAACTTTTATTGTTCATAGAGTATGACATGCGGGACCCATGCGCTAGCAGCTTCCTCAACGTTTCAAAGGGGGCATGAGATCGAAAGAAAAAGACAAGTGACCAAATATCAGGAGCAAAAATAATCCAAGAAAAGAAACTTTATTGTACATAAAAGATGACATGCGGGTCCCATTTTGCAGCAGCGGTGTCAACGTTTCAAATGCGGCTTGAGATCAAAAGAAAAAGAGTAGCCAGAAATTAGGGGTAAAAAAACTCCCAGAAAGAAAGTTGATTGTACATAGAGGATGGCATGCGGGTCCCATGACCCAGCACCTTACTCAACGTTTCAGAGGCGGCATGAGATCGAAAGAAAAAGGAAAGTGACCAAATACCAGGAGCAAAAAATAATCCAAGAAAAAGAAACTTTTATTGTACATAGAGGATGACATATGGGTCCCACTTATACAAGCTCTTCCGCCCCAAGATCTTGCAAGTTGATTGTACATAGAGGATGACATGCGGGCCCCTTGTGTCAGCAGCTTAATCAATGTTTCCAAGGCGGCAGGGGATCAAAAGAAAAAGGAAACAGCCAAAAATAAGAGGGTGAAAAAAATCCAAGAAAAGAAACTTTTATAGTATCGAGGATGACATGTGGGTCCCATGAGCCAGCAGCTTCTCAACGTTTCAGAGGCTGCATGAGATCGAAAGAAAAAGGCAAGTGACCAAAAATAAGGGGGTAAAAAAATCCAAGAAAAGAGACTTGATTGTACATAGAGGATGACATGCGGGTCCCACCAGTCAGCAGCTTACTAACGTTTCCAAGGCGGCAGGGGATGAAAAGAAAAAGGAAATAGCCAAAGATCAGAGGGTGAAAAAAATCAAAGAAAAGAAACTTTTATAGTACATAGAGGATGACATGTGGGTCCCATGGGCCAGCAGGTTCCTCAACGTTTTCAAGGGCGGCATGAGATCGAAAGAAAAAGGCAAGTGAAAAAAAGAGGGTGAAAAATAATCCAAAAAAGAAACTTTTATTGTACATAGAGGAGCAGCTGTCCCAACGTTTCAAATGCGGTTTGAGATCAAAAGAAAAAGAAAGTAGCCAGAAATTAGGGGGTAAAAAAACTCCAAGAAAAGAAAATTAATTGTACATAGAGGATGACATGCGGGTCCCATTTGCAGCACTCAACGTTTCCAAGGCGGCAGGGATCAAAAGAAAAAGGAAATAGCCAAAAATCAGAGAGTGAAAAAAAACCCAAGAAAATAAACTTTTGTAGTACATAGAGGATGACATGCGGGTCCCATGAGCAGCAGGTTCCTCAACGTTTCAAACGTGGCATGGGATCGAAAGAAAAAGGCAAGTGACCAAATACTCAGGAGCAAAAATAATTTAAGAAAAGAAAGTTTTATGCGTAGAGGATGACATGCGGGTCCCATTTTGCAGCAGCGTATCACCGTTTGAGAGGCTGCACGGGATCGAAAAAAAGGCAAGTGACCAAATTTGAGGTGCCAAAAAAAAACTCCAAGAAAAGAAAGTTGATTGCACATGAGAGGATGACATGTCCCATTTAGCGCGAGCCGGTCTCAACGTTTCAAGGCGCACAGGACCAAAAGAAAAATGAAGTAGCGAGAAATCAGGGGTGAAAAAAATCCAAGAAGAAAGATTTCAATTGGGCTGCATCTGGACATCTGGGCTTTCGAACTATCCTGCTTGGCCTTTTGACTCGTACAATTTCAGCCCACTCCAAAACAGGAAAGTTCCGAATTTTCTAAAAAAACAGGAAAGTCCTATGCTTCGCAAAGACAAAAAAACAAGGAGATTCAACATATAAGTTTGTTTATGTAAAAATAAAGATTTAATTATCCGTTTGAAATAGCTCAGAGCGCAATACATTGTTTATTGTCTGCAAAATAATCAAGATATCATATGTTTCTTGTACGGGGAGGCTGACATCGGGGACCCATGAGCCAGCAGCGTCGTCAACGTTTTAAAGGCGGCAGGGGATGGAAAGAAAAAATAAACCAAAAATCTGTTGGTAAAAAATCCAAGAAAAGAAACATTTTCGTTCTGAGAGGATGACATGCGGGACCCATGAGGCAGCAGCATCCTCAGCGTTTATTGTTCATAGAGGTTGACATGTGGGACCCGTGAGCCAGCGGCGTCCTCAACGTTTTAAAGGCTGCAGGTGATCGAAAGAAAAAATAAGCCAAAAATCGTTTGGTTAACAAAATCCAAGAAAATAAACATTTACCGTTCGAGAGGATGACATGCGGGACCCATGAGGCAGCAGCATCCTCAACGATTCCAAGGCGGCAGGGGAAATATCCAGAAATTAATGAGGGGTTCAAAATAAATCCATCAAGGAAACTTTTATTGTTCATAGAGGATGACATGTGGGACCGACCTGCCAACAGCGTCCTCATCGTTTCAAAGGGGGCAGGAGATCAAAAGAAAAAAGCAAATAGCCAGAAATTAGGGGTAAAAATAACTCCAAGAAAGGAAACTTTTATTGTTCGTGAGGATGACATGCGGGACCCATGAGCCAACAGCTTACTCAACGTTTCAAAGGCGGCATGAGATCGAAGAAAAAGGCAAGTGACAAAATATCAGGAGCCAAAGATAATCCAAGAAAAGAAACTTTATTGTACGTAGAGATGACATGCGGGTCCCATTTAGCAGCAGCGGTCTCAACGTTTTCAATACGGCTTGAGATCAAAAGAAAAGAAAGTTGATTGTACATGGAGGATGACATGCGGGTCCCATGAGTGAGCAGCTTACCATCGTTTCAAAGGCGGTAGGGGATCAAAGAAAAATAGCCAAAAATCGGAGGGTGAAAAAATAAAGAAAATAAACTTTTATAGTACATAGAGGATGACATGCGGGTCCCATGAGCCAGCAGGTTCCTCAACGTTTCAAACTTGGCATGAGATCGAAAGAAAAAGGCAAGTGGCCAAATATGAGGGCAAAAATAATTCAAGAAAAGAAAGTTTTATAGTACATAGAGGATGACATGCGGGTCCCATTTAGCAACAGCGGTATCACCGTTTGAGGCGAGGATCAAAAGAAAAAGAAATTGCCAAAAATCAGATGGTGAAAAAAAACCAAGAAAATGAACTTTTATAGTACATAGAGGATGACATGCGGGTCCCATGAGCCAGCAGGTTCCTCAACGTTTCAAACGTGGCATGAGATCGAAAGAAAAAGGCAAGTGAAAAAATATCAGGAGCCAAAAATAATTCAAGAAAATAAAGTTTTATAGTACATAGAGGATGACATGGGTCCCATTTAGCAGCAGCGGTATCAGCTTTGAGAGGCGGGGGATCGAAGAAAAAGTCAAGTGACCAAATATGAGGTGCCAAAAATAATCCAAGAAAAGAAAGTTTTATAGTACATAGAGGATGACATGCGGGTCCCATGAGCCTGCAGGTTCCTCAACGTTTCAAACGTGGCATGAGATCGAAAGAAAAAGTCAAGTGACCAAATATGAGGTGCCAAAAAAAATCCAAGAAAAGAAAGTTTTATAGTACATAGAGGATGACATGCGGGTCCCATGTGCCAGCAGCTTACTCAACGTTTCAAAGGGGCCAGGGGATCAAAAGTAAGGCAAGTGACAAAATATCGGGAGCCAAAAATCAGAGGGTGAAAAAAAATCCAAGAAAACAAACTTTTATAGCACATAGAGGATGACATGCGGGTCCCATGAGCCAGCAGGTTCCTCAACGTTTCAAACGTGGCATGAGATCGAAAGAAAAAGGCAAGTGACGAAATATCAGGAGCCAAAAATAATTCAAGAAAAGAAACTTGATTGTACATAGAGGATGACATGCGGGTCCCATTTTGCAGCAACGTTTCCAAGGCGGCAGGGCATCAAAAGAAAAAAAGGAAATAGACAAAAATCAGAGAGTGAAAAAAACCATAGAAAATAAACTTTTATAGCACATAGAGGATGACATGCGGGTCCCACCAGCAGGTTCCTCAACGTTTCAAACGTGGCATGAGATCGAAAGAAAAAAGGCAAGTGACCAAATATCGGAGCCAAAAATAATCCAAGAAAAGAAAGTTTATTGTACGTAGAGGATGACATGCGGGTCCCATTTTGCAGCAGCGGTATCAACGTTTGAGAGGCTGCACGGGATCGAAAGAAAAAGGCAAGTGACCAAATATCAGGAGCCAAAAATAATCCAAGAAAAGAAATTTTATTGACGTAGAGGATGACATGGGTCCCATTTTGCAGAGCGGTTTCACCGTTTGAGAGGCTGCACGGATCGAAAGAAAAGGCAAGTGACCAAATTTGAGGTGCCAAAAAACTCCAAGAAAAGAAAGTTGATTGCACATAGAGATGACATGGGTCCCATTTAGCAGCAGCGGTCTCAACGTTTCAAGGCGCACGGACCAAAGAAAATGAAGTAGCCAGAAATCGGGGGTGAAAAAATCCAAGAAGAAAGATTTCAATTGGGCTGCATCTGGACATCTGGGCTTTAACTATCCTGCTTGGCCTTTTGACTCGTACAATTTCAGCCCACTCCAAAACAGGAAAGTTCCGAATTTTCTAAAAAAACAGGAAAGTCCTATGCTTCGCAAAAAAAAAAAACAAGGAGATTCAACATATAAGTTTGTTTATGTAAAAATAAAGATTTAATTATCCGTTTGAAATAGCTCAGAGCGCAATACATTGTTTATTGTCTGCAAAATAATCAAGATATCATATGTTTCTTGTACGGGGAGGCTGACATCGGGGACCCATGAGCCAACAGCGTCGTCAACGTTTTAAAGGCGGCAGGGGATGGAAAGAAAAATAAACCAAAAATCTGTTGGTAAAAAATCCAAGAAAAGAAACATTTTCGTTCTGAGAGGATGACATGCGGGACCCATGAGGCAGCAGCATCCTCAGCGTTTATTGTTCATAGAGGTTGACATGTGGGACCCGTGAGCCAGCAGCGTCCTCAACGTTTTAAAGCTGCAGGTGATCGAAAGAAAAAATAAGCCAAAAATCGTTTGGTCAACAAAATCCAAGAAAATAAACATTTACCGTTCTGAGAGGATGACATGCGGGACCCATGAGGCAGCAGCATCCTCAACGATTCCAAGGCGGCAGGGGAAATATCCAGAAATTAATGAGGGGTTCAAAATAAATCCATCAAAGGAAACTTTTATTGTTCATAGAGGATGACATGTGGGACCGACCTGCCAACAGCGTCCTCATCGTTTCAGAGGGGGCAGGGATCAAAAGAAAAAGGCAAATAGCCAGAAATTAGGGGTAAAAAATAACTCCAAGAAAGGAAACTTTTATTGTTCGTAGAGGATGACATGCGGGACCCATGAGCCAACAGCTTACTCAACGTTTCAAAGGCGGCATGAGATCGAAAGAAAAAGGCAAGTGACAAAATATCAGAGCCAAAGATAATCCAAGAAAAGAAACTTTATTGTACGTAGAGGATGACATGCGGGTCCCATTTAGCAGCAGCGGTATCACCGTTTTAATGCGGCTGGAGATCAAAAGAAAAAGAAAGTTGATTGTACATAGGATGACATACGGGTCCCATGAGTCGCTTACCATACGTTCCAAGGTGTGGGATCAAAAGAAAAGGAAATAGCCAAAATCGGAGGGTGAAAAAATAAAGAAAATAAACTTTATAGTACATAGAGGATGACATGCGGGTCCCATGAGCCAGCGGGTTCCTCAACGTTTCAAACTTGGCATGAGATCGAAAGAAAAAGGCAAGTGACCAAATATGAGGAGCCAAAAATAATTCAAGAAAAGAAAGTTTTATAGTACATAGAGGATGACAGGGTCCCATTTTGCAGCAGCTGTATCGCGTTTGAGAGGCGAGGATCAAAAGAAAAGAAATTGCCAAAAATCAGATGGTGAAAAAAAACCAAGAAAATGAACTTTTATAGTACATAGAGGATGACATGCGGGTCCCATGAGCTGCAGGTTCCTCAACGTTTCAAACGTGGCATGAGATCGAAATAAAAAGGCAAGTGAAAAAATATCGAGGGCCAAAAATAATTCAAGAAAGAAAGTTTTATAGTACATAGAGGATGACATGCGGGTCCCATTTAGCGGACGGTATCACCGTTTGAGAGGCACAGGGGGATCGAAAGAAAAAGTCAAGTGACCAAATATGAGGTGCCAAAATAATCCAAGAAAAGAAAGTTTTATAGTACATAGAGGATGACATACGGGTCCCATTAAGCAGCAGCGGTATCACTGTTTGAGAGGCAGAGGTGATCGAAAGAAAAAGTCAAGTGACCAAATATGAGGTGCCAAAAAAATCCAAGAAAAGAAAGTTTTATAGTACATAGAGGATGACATGCGGGTCCCATTTAGCAGCAGCGGTATCACCGTTTGAGAGGCAGCAGGTGATCGAAGAAAAAGTCAAGTGACCAAATATGAGGTGCCAAAAAATCCAAGAAAAGAAAGTTTTATAGTACATAGAGGATGACATGGTCCCATTTAGCAGAATGTATCACCGTTTGAGGCGCGTAGGGATCGAAAGAAAAAGGTAAGTGACCAAATATGAGGTGCAAAAAAATTCAAAAAAAGAGAGTTTTATAGTACATAGAGGATGACATGCGGGTCCCGAGAAGCAGCGGTATCCCGTTTGGAGCGGCGGATCGAAAGAAAAGGCAAGTGACCAAATTTGAGGTGCCAAAAAAACTCCAAGAAAAGAAAAGTTGATTGCACATAGAGGATGACATGCGGGTCCCATTTAGCAGCAAGTCTCAACGTTCAAGGCGGGGGATCAAAGAAAAAGGAAGTAGCGAAATGGGGTCGAAAAATTCCAAGAATAGAAAGAATTTTGGTTCATAGAGGATGACATGGGACCCATGATCCTGCATCGTAAACGGCTCGATCGGAGAACGTTGAACGAGATGGCGCGATCTAGAAAAAAACAATGCCAGAGAGGCTGCCATCTGGGCCCTACATCCCTCGGCGGTGCGGATTTGCGTTGACTCGGCCGGCGAACCCGAGATTTCGAGATGCACCACGTCCCGGGCCACCATACGCGACGTTTTGGCCGCTTTCGTCGGGCTAGGTGGCCTCAAAAACGAGAAAAAAAAGTTTTGACATGCACCACGGAGGGACCAAAATCGTCGGCCATGGTACACCAGCAACCACGGCGCGACTTCAACTTCGTCGGCCATGGCACTTTTCAAGTGTGGTATGAGATCGAAAGAAAAAGGCAAGTGACCAAAAATCAGAGGGTGAAAAATAATCCAAGAAAAGAAACTTTTATTGTACATAGAGGATGACATGCATTTTGCAGCAGAGGTCCCAACGTTTCAAATGCGGCTTGAGATCAAAAGAAAAAGAAAGTAGCCAGAAATTAGGGGATAAAAAAAACTCGAAGAAAAGAAAGTTGATTGTACATAGAGGATGACATGCGGGACCCACGAGTTAGCAGCTTACTCAACGTTTCCAAGCCGGCAGGGGATCAAAAGAAAAAGGAAATAGCCAAAAATCAGAGAGTGAAAAAAAACCCTAGAAAATAAACTTTTGTAGTACATAGAGGATGACATGCGGGTCCCATGAGCCAGCGGGTTCCTCAACGTTTCAAACGTGGCATGGGATCGAAAGAAAAAGGCAAGTGACCAAATATCGGGGACAAAATAATCCAAGAAAAGAAACTTGATTGTACATAGAGGATGACGTGCGGGTCCCATTTTGCAGCAGCGGTCCCAACGTTTCAATTGCGGCTTGAGATCAAAAGAAAAAGAAAGTAGCCAGAAATTAGGGGGTCAAAAAAAAACTCCAAGAAAGGAAAGCTTTATCGTTCATACAGGCTGACATGTGGGACCTATGAGCCAGCAGCTTACTCAACGTTTCAAAGGCGGCGGGGGATCAAAAGAAAAAGGAAATAGCCAAAAATCAGAGGGTGAAAAAAATCCAAGAAATCAAACTTTTATTGTACATAGAGGATGACATGCGGGTCCCATGAGCCAGCAGATTCCTCAACGTTTCAAACGTGGCATGAGATCGAAAGAAAAAGGAAAGTGACCAAATATCAGGAGCCAAAAATAATCCAAGAAAGGAAACTTTATTGTACATAGAGGATGACATGCGGGTCCCATTTGCAGCAGCGGTCTCAACGTTTCCAAGGTGGCACAGGACCAAAAGAAAAATGAAGTAGCCAGAAATCAGGGGGTGAAAAAATCCAAGAAAAGAAAGATTTCAATTGGGCTGCATCTGGACATCTGGGCCTTCGAACTATCCTTCTGGGCCTTTTGATTCGTACAATTTCAGCCCACTCCAGAACATGGAAGTTCGGATTTTTCTCAAAAAAAACAGGAATGTCCTATGCTTCGCAAAAACAAAAAACAAGGAGATTCAAGATATAAGTTGTAAAAATAAAGATTTAATTTATCCGTTTGCAATAGCTCAGAGCGAAATACACTGTTTATTGTCTGCAAAATAATCAAGATATCACATGTTTCTTGTACGGGGAGGCTGACATCAGGGACCCATGAGCCAGCAGCGTCGTAACGTTTCAAAGGCAGTGGGTCGAAAATAAAAAACAAAAAGTAGTTGGTAAAAAAATCCATGAAAAAAAAATTTATCGTTCTGAGAGGATGACATGCGGGACCCATAAGGCAGCAGCATTCTCAACGTTTCCAAGGCGGTAGGGGATCAAAAGAAAAAAAGGAAATAGCCAGAAATTAATTAGGGTCAAAAATAAATCCACCAAAGGAAACTTTTATTGTTCATAGAGGATGACATGTGGGACCGACCTGCCAACAAGCATCCTCGTTTCAAAGGGGCAGGGGATCAAAAGAAAAAGGCAAATAGCCAGAAAATTAGGGGTCAAAAATAACTCCAATAAAGGAAACTTTTATTGTTCAGTAGAGGATGACATGCGGGACCCATGAGCCAGCAGCTTACTCAACGTTTCAAAGGCGGCATGAGATCGAAAGAAAAGGCAAGTGACCAAATATCGGAGCCAAAATAATCCAAGATTTATTGTACATAGAGGATGACATGTGGGTCCCATTTTGCAGCAGCGGTCTCAATGTTTGTAATGCGGCTTGAGATCAAAAGAAAAGAAAGTAGCTAGTAATTAGGGGTGAAAAAAAACCCAAGAAAGAAAGTTGATGGACATAGAGGATGACATGCGGGTCCCTTGAACCAACAGCTTACTCAACGTTTCAAAGGGGGCGGGATCAAAAGAAAAAGGCAAGCCAAAAATCAGAGGGTGAAAAAAATCCAACAAAGGAAACTTTATAGCACATAGAGGATGACATGCGGGTCCCATGAGCAACAGGTACCTCAACGTTTCAAACGTGGCATGCGATCGAAAGAAAAAGGCAAGTGACCAAATATGAGGTGCCAAAAAAAAACTCCAAGAAAAGAAAGTTGATTGCTCATAGAGGATGACATGCGGGTCCCATTTAGCAGCAGCGGTCTCACCGTTTGAGAGGCGGGGGGGATCGAAAGAAAAAGTCAAGTGACCAAATATGAGGTGCCAAAAATAATCCAAAAAAAGAAAGTTTTATAGTACATAGAGGATGACATGCGGGTCCCGATTAGCGACAGCGGTATCACCGTTTGAGAGGCAGCAGGGGATCGAAAGAAAAAGTCAAGTTACCAAATATGAGGTGCCAAAAAAATCCAAGAAAAGAAAGTTTTATAGTACATAGAGGATGACATGCGGGTCCCATTTAGCAGCAGTTTATCACCGTTTTGAGAGGCGCGGGGATCGAAAGAAAAAGTCAAGTGACCAAATATGAGGTGCCAAAAAAATCCAAGAAGAAAGTTTTATAGTACATAGAGGATGACATGCGGGTCCCATTTAGCGGCAGCGGTATCACCGTTTGAGAGGCGGCAGGGGATCGAAAGAAAAAGGTAAGTGACCAAATATGAGGTGCCAAAAAAAATCCAAGAAAAGAAAGTTTTATAGTACATAGAGGATGACATGCGGGTCCCATTTAGCAGCGCGGTATCACCGTTTGAGAGGCGGCAGGGGATCGAAAAAAAAGGTAAGTGACCAAATATGAGGTGCAAAAATAATTCAAGAAAAGAAAGTTTTATAGTACATAGAGGATGACATGCGGTCCCATTAGCAGCAGCGGTATCACCGTTTGAGAGGCGGAGGATCGAAAGAAAAGGCAAGTGACCAAATTTGAGGTAAAAAAAACTCCAAGAAAAGAAAGTTGATTGCACATAGAGGATGACATGCGGGTCCCATTTAGCAGCAGCGGTCTCAACGTTTCCAAGGCGGCAAGGGATCAAAAGAAAAAGGAAGTAGCCAGAATCAGGGTCAAAAAAATCCAAGAATAGAAAGAATTTTGGTTCATAGAGGATGACATGCGGGACCCATGATCCTGCATCGTAAACGGCTCGATCGGAGAACGTTGAACGAGATGGCGCGATCTAGAAAAAAACAATGCCAGAGAGGCTGCCATCTGGGCCCTACATCCCTCGGCGGTGCGGATTTGCGTTGACTCGGCCGGCGAACCCGAGATTTCGAGATGCACCACGTCCCGGGCCACCATACGCGACGTTTTGGCCGCTTTCGTCGGGCTAGGTGGCCTCAAAAACGAGAAAAAAAGTTTTGACATGCACCACGGAGGGACCAAAATCGTCGGCCATGGTACACCAGCAACCACGGCGCGACTTCAACTTCGTCGGCCATGGCAACTTTTCTTGTAGTGTACTATCATATAAGCCTCCAAAGACGGTGTACGAGCCACAAATTTGGCATAACCTACCTCGAGCAAAATAGGGAGCAAACAATTCAGCAATTGCATGAGCTAGTGCTAGCTGCCCAAAATTTAGGATGCCTAGAGAATATAATTAGGCTAGCGGAACCTCTTAATTAAGCTCTTACCATGATTGCAGCTTTGGCTGCACACCTGTAAGCGCCTGCAGCGAACCAAAACACAACTCAAGCAAACCAACGAGCGACAAACCTGCACCAATAGATCAATAAGTGTTAGAACAGATCCTTTTGCTAAATCTTTTAGTAGTGCATCTACATTCTTGAAGTACATCAACAACCTCCAGATCCATACATCACACTAACAACCTCTAATGCCCTCAACTGCAAAAACAATTATTCAGAGAAAGGAATGGATGGGATGGACGGGGTCACAAAATGGAGTCCAGATTTCTAGTGCTCACCGTGTAGCTCCGGATCGGGCCACTCGTGGATGGGAGGAGGGCGAGAAGAGCGGTTAGCTGCCATGGCATAACCTACCTCCGAGCAAAATAGGGAGAAACTCCTGCCGCGATTCTTCACGTGGCGTCGCCGCAGCGGCGTGCCCCGTGGCCACCTCCTCACCGCCGGCCAGCCGTCTCGCCGCTCAAGCGCGCCCGACGAGCTCTCGAAGGCGCCGAGCAACGGTGGTGGCTCGCCGAGGATGCGCGGGAGGCCGAGTCGCCGGCGCGGCGGCCGCCGGTTCCCAGCTCCTTCCTCTTGAGGCGCCGCCCCACTCCGCCCGTCTTCGTCCGCGACCGTCGCCTCCGGTCGCCGCGCCACCGCGCCTCGCTCCGCGGATCCGCCTGCCGCCCGTCCGCCGCACCGGCCATTCCGGTTCGCCGCCGCATTGCCTCAGCCTCGGTCGTCGCGGATCCGCCCGCGTCGGCCGTCTCGCCGCGCCGGCGCCTCCGGTCGCCGCGCCACGCCGCCTCGGTCGTCGCGGATCCGCCCCGCGTCGGCCCGTTCCTCAGCCGGCCGGCCCCTGGCGCCGCCGCCATCTACCCTCTTGATCTCGCCAAGAGTTTTGCTACGCATTGCGGCCGGAAGGTGGAGGTCGGCCAAGGAGAGGCGGCGGAGGGAGGTGGAGATGAGGATTGGGCAGATGGGAGGGGAGATGGGGATTGGCCAGCTAGGGTTTTTACCGCACCAATCGAGACGAGGCGTTGTCCACCCACTCCCACGAGAAAACAGCCAAAGCACGCGACGCGGACGAGCAGCATCGCTCCCTCTGCTCGGTGGATCCCGCGTGTACTCGGTCCCATGCGTCATGTACTTGCTTGGAGGATGAACGAGTGAGTAGAAAAGTCAGCGATCGAGCTACTGTGATGAAATGGGACTTGAGATTTATCACCAACCTGATTGGACGACCAGATTCGTTTGCCCTTTCAGACCCTGGTTGAGAGGGTAGTCTTTGAACATTTATAGGAAGAATTGATTACCTTGTCATTGAATGCGCAGGAACAGGACAAATCACACTCGGAAGATCCCTGCTGAAACTGTTGGGAGCAGTCATAGACGTGAGAGAAGGCACCTTAAAATTCACCTCTACACCCGGGGGTAGCCATACATTCCCTAAGCCAAAGAGTAAGAAAGAGGACAAGAAAGGTAAGGTAAAACCCAAGGTAATGTCAATGTTTCATCTCTCGATGTTACTTGATTTGCACTTTCTGCGCCTAGCTGAAAGGCGTTAAAGAAAAGCGCTTATGGGAGACAACCCATGTTTTTACTACAGTACTTTGTTTTATATTTGAGTCTTGGAAGTTGTTTACTACTGTAGCAACCTCTCCTTATCATGTTTTTGTGCCAAGTAAAGTTTCTATGTCAAAGTTGATGTTATATTTGGGATCGCTGCGCAGAAACAGCATTGCTGTCTGTCACGAATCTGGGCACAAGTCTCTGTAGAAAATTCGAAAAAATCTGCAAACGAGTGATCCTCAGATATGTACGCAACTTTCATTAGTTTTGAGTTTTCCATTTGAGCAAGTCTGGTGCCATTTTAAAATTCGTATTTACGAACTATTCTGTTTGACAGATTCTGCCTTTTATTTGCATTGCCTCTTTTGCTATGTTGGATGAATTTCTTTGATCCATTAATGTCCAGTAGCTTTATGCAATGTCCAGAAGTGTAAAGAATGATTGTGCCACCTCTGAACATGTGAATTATTAATTGTGCACTAACCCTCTAATGAGTTTGCTTGAAGTTTGGTGTGAAGGAAGTTTTCAAGGGTCAAGAGAGGAGTATGATATACTATGATCAAGAGGAGTGAAAGCTCTAAGCTTGGGATGCCCCCGTGGTTCACCCCTGCATATTTTGAAGACTCAAGCGTCTAAGCTTGGGGATGCCCAAGCATCCCCTTCTTCATCGACAACATCATCGTTCCTCCCCCGAAACTATATTTTTATTCGATCACATCTTGTGTTCTTTACTTGGAGCGTCGGTTTGTTTTTTTTGTTTTTGTTTGAATAAAATGGATCCTAGCATTCACTTTGTGGAGAGAGACACGCTCCGTTGTTGCATATGGACAAATATGTCCTTAGGCTTTACTCATAATGTTCAAGGCGAAGTTTCTTCTTCGTTAAATTGTTATATGGTTGGAATTGGAAAATGCTACATGTAGTAATTCTAAAATGTCTTGGATAATGTGATACTTGGCAATTGTTGTGCTCATGTTTAAGCTCTTGCATCATATACTTTGCACCCATTAATGAAGAAATACATAGAGCTTGCTAAAATTTGATTTGCATATTTGGTCTCTCTAAGGTCTAGATAATATCTAGTATTGAGTTTTGAACAACAAGGAAGACGGTGTAGAGTCTTATAATGTTTACAATATGTCTTTTATGTGAGTTTTGCTGCACCAGTTCATCCTTGAGTTTGCTTCAAATAACCTTGCTAGCCTAAACCTTGTATCGAGAGGGAATACTTCTCATGCATCCAAAATCCTTGAGCCAACCACTATGCCATTTGTGTCCACCATACCTACCTACTACATGGTATTTCTCCGCCATTCCAAAGTAAATTGCTTGAGTGCTACCTTTAAAATTCCATCATTCACCTTTGCAATATATAGCTCATGGGACAAAATAGCCTTAAAAACTATCGTAGTATTGAATATGTACTTATGCACTTTATCTCTTATTAAGTTGCTTGTTGTGCGATCTTCTGGGAACGCCATCAACTATTGTTGAATATCATGTGAGTTGCTATGCATGTCCGTCTTGTCTGAAGGATCTATCACCTTAATGATTGGAGCATGCATATTGTTAGAGAAGAACATTGGGCCGCTAACTAAAGCCATGAATCATGGTTGAAGTTTCAGTTTTGAACATATATCCTCAATCTCATATGAGAATAATAATCGTTGCTACATGCTTATGCATTTAAGAGGAGTCCATTATCTGTTGTCCATGTTGTCCGGTATGGATGTCTAAGTTGAGAATAATCAAAAGCGAGAAATCCAAATGCGAGCTTTCTCCTTAGACCTTTATACAGGCGGCATGGAGGTACCCCTTTGTGACACTTGGTTGAAACATGGCATGCAAAGATCCGGTAGTCCAAGCTAAGTAGGACAAGGTGCGGGCACTATTAGTATACTATGCATGAGGCTTGCAACTTGTAAGATATAATACATAACTCATATGCTTTATTACTACCGTTGACAAAATTGTTTCATGTTTTCAAAATAAAAGCTCTAGCACAAATACAGCAATCGATGCTTTCCTCTTTGAAGGACCATTCTTTTACTTTTATTGTTGAGTCAGTTTACCTATCTCCCTCCACCTTAAGAAGCAAACACTTGTGTGGACTGTGCATTGATTCCTACATACTTGCATATTGCACTTGTTATATTACTTTATGTTGACAATATCCATGAGATATACATGTTATAAGTTGAAAGCAACCGCTGAAACTTAATCTTCCTTTGTGTTGTTTCAACACCTTTACTTTGATTTATTGCTTTATGAGTTAACTCTTATGCAAGACTTATTGATGCTTGTCTTGAAGTACTATTCATGAAAAGTCTTTGCTTTATGATTCACTTGTTTACTCATGTCATTACCTTTGTTTTGATCGCTGCATTCATTACATATGTTTACAAATAGTATGATCAAGATTATGATGGCATGTCACTTCAGGAGATTATCTTTGTTATCGTTTACCTGCTCGGGACGAGCAGAACTAAGCTTGGGGATGCTGATACGTCTCCAACGTATCGATAATTTCTTATGTTCCATGCTACTTTATTGATGATACCTACATGTTTTATGCACATTATATGTCGTATTTACGCATTTTCTGGAACTAACCTATTAACAAGATGCCGAAGAGCCAGTTGTTGTTTTCTGCTTTGGTTTCAGAAATCCTAGTAACGAAATATTCTCGGAATTGGACGAAATCACCACCCGGGGTCCTATTTTTGCACGAAGCTTCCAGAAGACCGAAGGGGAGTCGAAGTGGGGCCACGAGGTGGCCGGGTGATAGGCGGCGCGCGGCCCGGGCCCTGGCCGCGCCACCCCGTGTCCCTGGGCCCCTGCGCCTCTTGACCTACCCTTTCGCC
The DNA here is from genome assembly GCA_030979885.1 of Lolium multiflorum. NCBI lineage: Eukaryota > Viridiplantae > Streptophyta > Magnoliopsida > Poales > Poaceae > Lolium > Lolium multiflorum. The sequence continues at coordinate 143,882,379 of CM061751.1, read as the reverse complement.
TACTTATAGCCTCCATCGCGAAACCCCCAGTACTGAGAGCCACGTACGGAAAACCTTCCGGAGACGCCGCCGCCGCGAATCCCATCTCGGGGGATTCAGGAGATCGCCTCCGGCACCCTGCCGGAGAGGGGATTCATCTCCGGAGGACTCTTCATCGCCATGATCGCCTCCGGAGTGATGAGTGAGTAGTTCACCCCTGGACTATGGGTCCATAGCAGTAGCTAGATGGTCGTCTTCTCCTAATTGTGCTTCATTGTTGGATCTTGTGAGCTGCCTAACATGATCAAGATCATCTATCTGTAATACTATATGTTGTGTTTGTCGGGATCCGATGGATAGAGAATACTATGTTATGGTGATTATCAATCTATTGTTTATGTGTTGTTTATGATCTTGCATGCTCTCCGTTATTAGTAGAGGCTCTGGCCAAGTTTTTACTCTTAACTCCAAGAGGGAGTATTTATGCTCGATAGTGGGTTCATGCCTTCATTGATACCTGGGACAGTGACAGAAAGTTCTAAGGTTGTGATGTGTTGTTGCCACTAGGGATAAAACATTGATTCTATGTCTAAGGATGTAGTTGTCGATTACATTACGCACCATACTTAATGCAATTGTCTGTTGCTTTGCAACTTAATGCTGGAAGGGGTTCGGATGATAACCTGAAGGTGGACTTTTTAGGCATAGATGCAGTTGGATGGCGGTCTATGTACTTTGTCGTAATGCCCTGATTAAATCTCACTATATTTATCATATCATGTATATGCATTGTTATGCCTTTTCTATTTGTCAATTGCCCGACTGTAATTTGTTCACCCAACATGCTTTTATCTTATGGGAGAGACACCTCTAGTGAACTGTGGACCCCGGTCCTATTCTTTACATCGCATACAATCTACTGCAATACTTGTTTTATTGTTTTCTTGCAAACAATCATCTTCCACACAATACGGTTAATCCTTTGTTACAGCAAGCCGGTGAGATTGACAACCTCATCATTTCGTTGGGCAAAGTACTTTGGATTTTGTTGTGCAGATTCCACTTGGCCGGAATCCCTGTTGTTGCGCCGCATCACATTTCGCCACCATCAACCTTCAACGTGCTTCTTGGCTCCTTGGTTCGATTAAACCTTGGTTTCATGCGAGGGAAACTTGCTTCTATACGCATCACACCTTCCACTTGGGGTTCCCAACGGACGTGTGCATCTACGCGTATCAAGCTTAAAGGCGCCGTTGCCGGGGATCTGAAGAAAAGTTACACCACAAAGATTTTTAACTCCCACGTCAACTACACGCCAGCATGGGCTTATAGAACTGCTTATAAAAACCCTATGGGAATTCTCCCTATAAAATGGTTTATGGAAAAGCTTGTCATTTACCTTTAGAACTAGAGCACAAAGCTTATTGGGCTGTGAGAGAACTTAATAAAGATTTTAAACTTGCCGGTAAGAAGAGGTTGCTACAATTGAGTTCTTTAGATGAATGGAGAAGTGAAGCTTATGAGAAGAATTATTAAAAGAGAATTTAATGTTGGAGATAAAGTCCTATTGTATCTGTCTCGTCTCAGATTTTTTGCAGGGAAATTACTCTCAAAATGGGAAGGACCATATGTTATTGAGGAGGTATATCGTTCAGGGGCAATTAAAATTAGCACTTTGGAAGGTAATGCCACACAAGTAGTGAATGGACAAAGACTCAAGCATTATATTTCTGGAGATTCTTATAATGAAGATATTGATGTTTCATCAAAGACCAAATTGACAGTTCTGCAGAGTTCGACTTTGAATAGGTAACAGTTTTAGTAATAAAAAGTCCGCGTTTAACTTTCCGAACAATATTTCTGCTGTTTATGGAAAATATGAAAAATTACGAGATCGAAACGGAGTGGAGGAGACGCGCGAGGGCCCATCACCATAGGCCGCGCGAGCCCCACCCTGGCCGCGCGCCCTATGGGGACAGCCCCTCGGCGTCCCGTTTCCACTCGTTTTCGGCCTGGAATTTTTTTGCTATATAATCCCCCGGATCTCCAGAGGTCCGTATATTGTTTTCTCGTCGTGTTTTGTTTCGAGCTATTTTCTGCCAGGATCTGTTTTTGATCTAGAAACACCATGGTCTCCAACAACAAAGACAAGGGGCCTTTGGAGGAAGATATTCAAGACCCCGAGTTGAAGGAAGAAGTCGAGAGCGAGGATGAGGAAGAAGTGGAGGAAATTCCGCGAGTACACCCGCGTGCCACCATTGCAAGCATTGGCGTGATATCAAATCCGTCCAACACCAAGAGAAGTGCACGGATCGCTACCGGAGGAGCAGTTCCACGTCGCTTCTTAGCTCCAAGGACATCTTCTCCAGGCAATTACCACCCTTTCCGCAATCTAATCTACGATCGTCAAACTGAAAGGACTCCCAAGGTAGTATTGCCTAGTGGTTGGGATATAGATCGTTCTAACACTGCAGGAGAGATGAAACCTGAAGCTGAAGGGTGGGGAAACAACTCTAAGAGTTGGGACTCGCCGTCTGACATGCTTATGAGCCGCGTTGAGCACAACTCGGAGCTGATTCGCAACCTCACTTATGAGATTGAGGGACTTAAGAAGCTGAGAGAAAAGAACCCACCATCACCACCGAAGGAGTAATTCATCATCGGTATTGGCATCCCCTTGGTTTGTTCCAAGCTTGGGGGAGTGCCGCGGTATCACATCATCACTATCTTTATCTTTTACTATCAAGTAGTGTCATATCATGAGTAGGGAAGTTATCATATAGAATAGTTTGCAGTGTGGAAGTATCTCTCTCTTAGTTGGTTATCTATGTATCCGTTGGTGTGAGTTATCGTTATGGAATATTAATGAGAAGTCTTATCATTTACTTTTTGCACACCTTATTTTAGTTTGCAATTTCTTTTATATGATTACTCTTGACATTAGTATTGATATCACTTTGGGAGCATCAAGTAAATCTATTTGGTTTTGGCAAACTTAGCATTGGTCAATAGCAACAACACCTTGATGTTTAAATAGAAAAGGGAAATACATGTAGATATATTGCTTTATTATCTTTCTGCTAATGAGTTTAGTATTCTGAAGTTAAAATTGCTTGTGCTTATGAGAAAGATGCATGATTGTTTCTATCACATGTATATTTGTTTGTTTCCCTCAACCTTTATGCTTGCTACCCAACCTTGCTAGCCAAAGACCTGTATTGAGAGGGAATGCTTCTCATACATCCATAACCTTAGACCAAACCCATGCCATTTGTGTCCACCATAACTACCTACTATGTGGTATTTTGCGCCACTCCAAGTAAATACTTCATGTGCTACCTTTAAATAATTCAAACTATATTATTCCTTATTTGTGTCAATGTTTTATAGCTCATGAGGAAGTATGTGGTGTTTTATCTTTCAATCTTGTTGGGCGGACTTTCACCAATGGACTAGCGGCACATCCGCTTATCCAATAATTTTGCAAAAAGAGCTGGCAACGGGGTTCTCAGCCCCAATTAATAACTTTCATTAATAATTCTCTTCACATGTTTTGCTCTGATTTATCGATAAGCAACTTAATTTTGCAATAGACACTCCTCCATGGTATGTGAATGTTGGAAGGCACCCGAGGATTCGGTTAGCCATGGCTTGTGAAAGCAAAGGTTGGGGGAGTGTCATCCATAATAAAACTAAAATACATGTGTAAACAAAAGAGAAGGGGGATGATCTACCTTGCTGGTAGAGATGCCGTCCTCATGGGAGCCGCTCTTGGAAGGTCTGTTTGGCAAGGGGGTTAGAGTGCCCACTACCATTCGTTGACAACAACAAACACCGCTCAAAATCTTACTTTTATGCTCTTTATATGATTTCAAAACTTGAAAAGCTCTAGCACATGATTTAATCCCTGCTTCCCTCTGTGAAGGGCCTATCTTTTACTTTTATGTTGAGTCAGTAAACCTATTTCCCTCTATCTTAAGCAAGCAATTGAGTTGTTGTGAACCAACCATTTATGCTATGATCTAGTTAATCATGCCTTTTATGCTTTCTTATTTAGTACAAATTTTATCTGAATGAATATGACATTAAAAGTTATCAATGATTATGAGGAGATTGTTATGATTAAGGATGAGAACCCTACCATATAAATTCTGATATGAAAGCTTTGTTTAGATGATAAGTACAATCCGTTAGTAGTTCTCTGACCAAGAACAAAGTTTGCCATAACCTTTATGATTTCCTATGCACCTCTACTTGTGATTTCTCTTTACTTATTTCAAGATGAGTTATATGAGGAGAATGTTTACTAGAATATCTTGTGTGAATCAATATGATGCTTCTTGTCCGTATTTTATTTATCGACTCTTCACTCCATAAACATGTGGTCTTGTTTATTGAGCTCAGTTTCGCTTGGGGACAAGCGAGGTCTAAGCTTGGGGGAGTTGATACGTCCATTTTGCATCACTATTTTATATCATAATTTGCTGTTATTCATTGATATATTTCATATTTAGAGATGATACTTATGTTATTTCACCTATTTTGCATGTTTCATGATCATTGGAGAATTATTCACCGGAGTCAGGATTCTGCTGGAAAAAGCACCGTCAGGACACCATATTTCGGAAGATCAACAATTGACGGAAATTATATGAAAAATCCTATTTTTCCAGAAGACGAAGGGAGCCAAAAGGAGGGGCCGAGAGGGGCCGCCATGGGCCCCTCCCCAGGCCGGCGCGGGCCCAGCCTGGCCGCGCCGCCATGTGGGGAGGGGCCCACAGCCTCCTGGCCGCCTCTCCTTCGCGTACTTCTTCACCCCGAAAACCTAAGGCACGGGGAGTTACGGAGAATTGACAGAGCCGCCTCTGCGGGGCGGAGAGACACCAGAGAGAAAAGAGCTCTCCGGCGGGCAGGAATCCGCCGGGGAAATTCCCTCCCGGAGGGGGAAATCGACGCCATCGCCATCGTCATCGAGCTGGACATCATCTCCATCATCATCATCATCATCTCCACCATCTACACCGCCATCTCCACCGCTGCATCTCGTCACCGCTGTAACGATTTGGGTTGGATCTTGATTGTTTGATAGGGGAAACTCTCCCGGTGTTGATTACTACTTGTTATTGATGCTATTGAGTGAAACCATTGAACCAAGGTTTATGTTCAGATTGTTATTCATCATCATATCACCTCTGATCATGTTCCATATGATGTCTCGTGAGTAGTTCGTTTAGTTCTTGAGGACATGGGTGAAGTCGAAATGTTAGTAGTGAACTATGTTGAGTAATATTTAATGGTTTGATATTTAAGTTGTGGTGTTATTCTTCTAGTGGTGTCATGTGAACGTCGACTACATGATACTTCACCTTTATGGGCCTAGGGGAGTGCATCTTGTATTCGTTTGCTAATTGTGGGGTTGCCGGAGTGACAGCAACCTAAACCCCCGTTAGTATATCGGTGCAGGAGGGATAGCAGGATCTCAGAGTTTAAGGCTGTGGTTAGATTTATCTTAATTACTTTCTTGTATTTGCGGATGCTTGCAAGGGGTATAATCACAAGTATGTATTAGTCCTAGGAAGGGCGGTGCATTAGCATAGGTTCACCCACACAACACTTATCAAAACAATGAAGATTAATCTATATGAAGCGAAAGCACTAGACTAAAATCCCGTGTGTCCTCGAGAACGTTTGGTCATTATAAGTAAACAAACCGGCTTGTCCTTTGTGCTAAAAGGATTGGGCCACTCGCTGCAATTATTTCTCTCGCATTTTATTTACTTGTACTTTATTTATCTGCTATATCAAAACCCACGAATACTTGTCTGTGAGCATTTACAGTGAATCCTTCATCGAAACTGCTTGTCAACACCTTCTGCTCCTCGTTGGGTTCGACACTCTTATTTATCAAAAGTACTACGATACACCCCCTATACTTGTGGGTCATCATACTCCTAGCACGGTAGTGCCGCTGCCCATTGTCTCCACTGACGCGCTTGCCTCCCACTCCTCCCATGCGCATCTGCGCCATATGTACTGAAACACCATCAGCACAAACATCATCGGTCTGTATACTGGCATCAACACAAACTGGAACTGTAGCACATGCTGCAACATCCACATCAACAACAAGTGTAGCTTCATCCGGCTTGTCACCAACAAGAACTGGCTTGTCATCTACAGGCATGGCTGAAACATCACCAACATCAATGCTCGGAACATCATGCACCTCTTGCTGCACTTTAGGCTTGTGCAACTTCTCCTTACGCACCACTAACTCCACATCGGACTTGATATGATCATCACCCATAGGCTTCAAAGTCCGTTGTTTGCCACCATGCATAAAAGAATATGTATTTGCTCTCCCAGCATGTGTCACATTGCGATCATACTGCCAAGGACGCCCAAGTAGCAATCCACACACCTCCAATGGCAACACATCGCACTCTATCTCATCAACATAATCATCAACTGTAAATGGCACACGCACCTTATGAGTAATCTTCAGCATACCACAACTATTCAACCACTCAAGACGTTTAGGTTCAGGAAGACGCCATGTAGACAACCCCAATGCTGCCACCATCGCCTTGCTTATGCCATTAGTACAGCTACCACCATCAATCATCAACTTGCAAGCCTTGCCCTTTATAATGCACTGAGTCTGAAACAAACTCCACCGCTGAACCTTGTCAACTGTCTTGCAAGCATCACCGTGTACCTTCTTGAGTTGCATATTCAGCCCGCTCAATGGTACATCCTCCTCCATAGTCACAGTAGTGCCCATGGTATCAGAGCCAGGTTTCCTTCTCCTCTGAAGATATCACCTCGCCCTTAGCGACTGTCGGTAGTGGACCAATCTACTGAATATGAACTATGCACTTGCCCACTTCCTCTATTGCATGCACAACTCCGGACGGCTGCTCACTTTCCTCCAAATACGGTAACACGAAACCATCACGAAGAAAAGTCTTGAAGTCCTCCCAAGTACAAGCAAATTCTCCTCTGTCAACCACATCACACCAACAATTGTCTAACTCCTCGTCCACACGCTGGTGAGCGAGAACATATGCATCATACCCACTGAACTTTCCATTGTATCTGCGACATCGATTTGAAACCCAATATCATGTTCCTCTCCCAATGTTCGTACTCCTCAACTGTCGCGTAATGGTGTAAATACCAATGAAGTTGAGATGCCTGACGCTCTACTCCCTTCCGGATGTCAAGATAATCATTGAACACAACACTAGATATCTTCCGAAGAGAACACCGTAGGCCCAAAACATCGCCTGGAAATGAATCAACGACATCAGCAGTCAAAACGGCAGGAGCAAACAACACCGCCGGAGGCAACACAGCAGCAGCGGCTTGGCCGTTCAGGGGGCCGGTTTGGCGGGCCTGGGCGGTCTGTGGCCTGGTCGAACCGGCCTGTACGCCGGTTGGGCCGGCCTGTGGACCAGCACATCTGGCCAGGGCCCGGTGGACCGGCCTGAGCGTCGAGCAGATTGCCCCTGATCCCAGTACACCGCCCCGGAAGGCACCACTGGGGCCCGGTCGGGTTCTGCACGGCCCGCCGGTCCTGGAGCTGTCACCGGCCCTGCCGGATTCCGTCGCGAACCAGCTTCTTCCCCGACTCCAAACACCAAAATTCACGACACACTGAACAACCATGGATGATTGAACACCAGAATTCACGATTTTGACACCTGGAACAACCATGGATGATAGAAAAACTGCACCACAACAACACCAATCTTCCTCCACCCAACCTCCTTCAACCTAGAGCCAATCTCCTCCGATGCAAACCGATCCGATCGATCAACAAAACCTCACCGTGAGCAACCTAGAAATATGATACCACATGATGAGGGGAATCCCAGCCGATCCTCCTAGGTGTTGCCCGATCTTTCATAGCGAGAACCCGGGTAGATAGATACCTCCAATTACGCGCGGAACGCAACCTGAAGTAGGGGATAAATCCAGCAAGCAATGTGATGGAGATCACCACGCCTCAATACCAAAGCACGACAATCCTTGATGAACACAAGAACCTCCGCAGCAACTATAATAGATAAACGGCGCCGTCCCCGGAGGGATGCTTCACCAAGCACACACGCGATAGCGTCTAGTTTTAACAAATCGGTTCTAACTAACCCTAGCCGCACCCATCCCTTATATGAGGGGTGGTGGCCGGCCAGCCCTTGTGGGCCTCTCTAACTTGGTTTGGACAGGCCCAAACCAAAACTGACTCAACTTATTAAAATCCCTAATTGGCCACATATGACCATAGATATAAAATACATAAAATAACATAACTAGGCCGGTGGAGTCCTGAAATTGGGCTTCACATCGGTCTTCATGCCCGTATCAAGCTACCAAACGACCAGCGTTTTATGGCCCAGGGCCCGTTCATGACGTGCAGGTAAGCCCATCTCGCTGGCGCAGTGAGCCAGGAAATAGATGCATACTACCAAATGCGCCCGAAGCCTTTGGGTGAACAACGCACATCCTTGCTCGAGATCTGGCTAAGAAAGCATGGGATCGGGCCACATGTCCTCAAAATTGTCCCACAATTGAAACAAGATAACTTGAAGCAAATCCTAGCTTCAGGATGGCACACGTCAACATACAACTCACCCATAGCGTCTAGAAGACCGGCGAGTGGACAACAAGACCTAACTGGACCTATGATAGCGTAGTCAGAAACATCGGCGTTAGTGTACATTGCCCCAAAGACTCCCACATTCCCAGTAGCGGCCAACCTTGAATCCTGTTGTCGGCATGAGACACCATTCGATCAACCCGTATGTCGCAACCTGAACCAACAAAATGGGTCTAGGTTTTCCCCAGCTTCTCGGAAGGGGGCATGATGAACGGGCCTCAACGACACCTTAAAGAAGGTGACGACGTCTACATGCATCGCCTTTGTCTTGCAACAACATGGCGACACCGCCCTTCCACCATCCACCCAGTCCACCAAAGAAGCTTGGAAACAATAGGGCACACCAGTACACCACCCAAGAGAGGCTAGAACTTGACACCGGTGAGGGAGGGGATGCCCACATAAAGCTTCATCTCGGCTAGCCCTAGCTCACTATCGACCATCCTTCCACGTGCACCCGCTCGTAGGAAAGCAACACAGACCCCACAAAGACCTCGGCTCGAGCGGAGCACGCCATGTGGTGGACCAGACAAGGCCCTCGCGTCGAATTTGGTAAGCTTCTGCCTACACCCAGCCCGCCTTACACCTAGGCAATAGGCAAAACTAGGGCCAAGCTGGCAGAAAGCCGGGTTAAAAGTCAAGCCGAGCCCGCCCGACTATCGGACCTAAAAATCGAGCCTAGACCCGACCCGACCAAGCAAAAGTTTGCCCCGATCCTTGCCTAAATCATGAAAACAGAAGCCCAATCCCTACCGGCCGAGCATTCGAGCTCAAATATCGGTCTCGAGCCCCGCCCGGACATGCAAGCCCCGCCTGGCTGGATTTCTGTCGTCCGGCCCAGATGTCCATGCCAGTGTAAACCCAGACCTCGTTTCACCACCCCCATCGCTCAACGTATGTGGTCTTACGGTCTCTCTCTCTTTCTCCCTTCTCTCCTTTTGAGAGAAGAAGAAAAGGCGAAGAGAGATCCACATCGATTTTCGGCGGTGGGTTTGGTAGCTCCTCTCTCCTTGGGGGGCTCTGGCTCGTTAGAGGGGGTAGAGCTACCGGATCCACCGTGCGGAGTTGTATAGCTGTAGTCTAGGTCTAGGCTATGTAGCTAGATGTTAGTCGGCCATTTCCTTGTCTCCAATGGATATTGTGGCGGCATTCAATAAGTCTGCTCCTGATGTGGCTTCAGCGCGATGGTTTCCGGTGCTGCTAGTGGCAGATCTGAGAGCTAGGAGTCCAGGCAGGATCAGCGTGGCGGCGGCGACTTCGACGTGGTTTTTGCCTTCCAACTATCCGACGTGGTCGCATTTGCTTCGACGCCGCCATGGAGTTAGTACAGGAGGTGTTGTGGTCGCCTGGATGCGATGGTTTCGGTGCGGGGCGGTTTGAGGATGCGGCGGGGCTTTCTTGACGTGGTCTTCTACGCGCGAGCCGTGTGGCTCCGGATCGGCGGTGCTCGCGCTTGGATCGGGTCTTTGTGCTCGGTCATGCAAGTCTTCCGGCCAAGGTTCCTAGAGGAAGTGTTCTCGCCGTCCGTGGCGGGTTCCATGAGAGGTCCACAAAGCAGTTTAGCTGCGATGAAGCTTGCCGAGTTAAGGTTTCTATGGTGCTTCGTCTCCTGCTCCGGTGGCGTTTTCGACGGCGGCGGCTCATGGAGACGAACGATGGCGTTTCAGTGCAGGGGTCTCAAAGGACTTGTTTGTAATCTTTTCTTTTTCGGGATCCTTTCTACAAAGTGTCGAGACAGCTGATGCTTCTGGAGCATTCTGGCTGGTTCTGCGTGCGTTGTAACTTGTAAGAGCATCTCTAGGGGAGCCTTATTCTTCGGAACTGAAAAAACGAAGTTCAGTCTCCCGAAAATCAAATTGCGAGCGGTTTAGGAGGTGGCACACAACAACACCCGTATTCGGAACCCAAAAAACGCAAATTCAAATTTTACCGGTAACTCATTATCGCAAACAAGTTATAAAAGTGAAATTCAAACTAGGTAGTTGCATATTTGCATAGTTGCGATCGCAAAAGAGTCTACATTTAGTCTGGTCGTCGGCGACCAGCTCATAAACTTAGCTAATTTCGCCAGTCGGCGACCTACTGTACGCGCGGCGGAGGACTACGCCGTCGGCGGCCTACTTCGAGTCGAGGTCGACGACCTCCTGCTCCACGCGGTGGACGACCGCCTCCTTCTGCGCCGTCTCGTAAGCGCGCACGGCACGAACGGCTTCCGCCTCCTCGCGGCGGAAGCACGCGCGCGCCTCGGCCTGCGAGATGATGGCGACTTTTTGGATCGCAGTCGCCTCCTCCTCGTCATTGAGGACGTAGTACCCCGAATGGAGGACGGTGCGCACTGGCGCCTCCTCCTCCTTCTCGTTGGCGGCGGCGGCGCAAGCGCACGGCGGACGCGCGGCGGAAGACCCTCACCGCTATTGGCGTAGCGGTGAGTTTCCCCGGCGTGGGCCCCGGTTGGTCAGCGCCGCGCGCTGCGCTTCCGCGCGCCCTCAGCGGTTCCATTTCCGTCGCTCGGCCTCGAAGTGGAAGACGGGGGGAGGCGAGTTGCTCCACCCAATCTGCCCGCCTCCCTCCACCGCTGCCCGCGCCACCATGCGGTCCGGTGGAGGTGGAGGAAGGGGAGATGCGGCGGCCGCAACGACACGATCGCTCGCCGAAAGTCGCGCGTGCGCGGGGAGGAAGTGGACGCGACAGCGGGAGTAGGGTTTTGGAACCCTACCCCCTCCGCGGCCTGTATATATACGGGGCGAGTCTCGCGTTTCTCGGGACCCCGAGAAACTTTTACGGGCCAGCCCACCGATTTAAGCTCCGTTTTGTGACACTTTTGGCCCGAACCCGTAAATTCGCTTGAAAAATTCAGTTTCGACGTCATTTACGGATTTTAGAGATGATCTAAGCTGGTTGTTTGATGAATGAATGAAACGGAGAACCTTCTCAAAAAAAAGAAAACCCCCATCGCTCCAACCCCTTAGGGCATCTCCAGCGGCGCGACGCAAACGGACGCTGAGCGACCGTTTTCGTCCGCCATGACCGGAAATGCGTCTGGACCCTGCTCCAGCGGCGCGACGCAAAGTAGCGCATATTTGGGCCAGGTTTGCGTCTCCGCGGACGCTCCGCGGTCGCGGAAAGTGTCCGCGTTGGGTGCATCCGGGCCCGGTCGGCAGTGACTAGGTAAGCAAAAGTTTTTTCATTACTATTGATTGGCCAAAAGGACCATCTTTATAGAGATGGTTAGTCGAGTTAACCTAAAACTACAACGGCCGTACCTACTCGCCGTCGCGCGGCCTACACCGGCCTCGGTTACTCACAGTCGCACGACCTACTACTGGCCGCCGGAGGGGTCGGCGCCGTTGTCGAAGCGCGAGCGCTTCGCGCACTCCGAAAGCCAGGCACGCCGGCGTTCGGACATCTCGTCCCGCCTGCGGCATTCGAGGGCCTCGGCCAGATAGGAGTCCAACAGGAGTGTCCTGGCCATAGAGTTGGCCTCCTCCGCCATCGCCAGGGCCGCCGCCTCCTCCTTCGCCTGGGCTGCCGCCTGCCCGCCGAGTGGGCGATGAAGCGGGCCCTGTCCCTAGCCGCCTCCGCCACCGCTTCATCTCTGGCGGCGATGGCGACCGCCAGCTCCCGGTTCTCCTGCTCGACCCGCGCGGGAGAAGGGCCCCTCCACTGGAGCGAGTCCAGGTCGGAGCATAGTAAACCCCCAGCCATGGCGATCGCATAGCTGTTGGATTCCTCCTCCGCCAACCGCGCCTGGCGGCGTGATACGCGCAAAGTACACGTCCGTTGGGAACCCCAAGTGGAAGGTGTGATGCGTATAGAAGCAAGTTTCCCTCACTATGAAACCATGGTTATCGAACCAGTAGGAGCCAAGAAGCACGTGAAGGTTGTTGGTGGAGGAGTGTAGTGCGGCGCAACACCAGTGATTCCGGCGCCAACGTGGAACCTGCACAACACAATCAAATACTTTGCCCAACGTAAGTGAGGTTGTCAATCTCACCGGCTTGCTGAAAACAAAGGATTAAACGTATCGAGTGGAAGATGATGTTTGTTTGCAAAGAACAGTAGAGAACAATGATTGCAGTATATTGTATTCAGATGTAAAAGAATGGACCGGGGTCCACGTTCACTAGTGGTGTCTCTCCAATAAGATAACTAACATCTTGGGTGAACAAATTACAGGTGGGCAATTGACAAATAAAGATTCAATACATATCAATGATGATTACTATGAGATTTAATCAGGGCATTATGACAAAGTACATAGACCGCTATCCAGCATGCATCTATGCCTAAATAATCCACCTTCAGGTTAGCATCCGCACCCCTTCCAGTATTAAGTTGTAAACAACAGATAATTGCATTAAGTATGGTGCGTAATGTAATCAACACAAATATCCTTAGACAAAGCATCGATGTTTTATCCCTAGTAGCAACGGCACATCCACAACCTTAGAACTTTCTGTCACTGTCCCAGATTCAATGGAGGCATGAACCCACTATCGAGCATAAATACCCCCTCTTGGAGTTACAAGTATCAACTTGGCCAGAGCCTCTAGCAACGGAGAGCATGCAAGAACATAAACAACACATATATGATAGATTGATAATCAACTTGACATAATATTCTATATTCATCGGATCCACCAAACACAACATGTAGCATTACAAATAGATGATCTTGATCATGTTAGGCAGCTCACAAGATCTAAACAATGATAGCACAAGCGGAGAAGACAACCATCTAGCTACTGCTATGGACCCATAGTCAAGGATGAACTACTCACGCATCAATCCGGAGGCGGGCATGATGATGTAGAGCCCTCGTGGATGATTCCCCTCTCCCGGAGGTGCGGCCGATCTCCTGAATCCCCAGAGATGGGATTGGCGGCGGCGGCGTCTCGAAGGTTTTTCGTATCGTGGCTCTCGGTCGGGGGTTTCGCGACGAGGCTTTAAGTAGGCGGAAGGGTAGGTCAAGAGGCGGCGCGAGGGGCCCACACCATAGGGCGGCGCGGGCCCTCTCTGGCCGCGCCGGCCTGTGGTGCCGGGCCCTCGTGGCCCTCTTCGTAAACCCTCCGGTGTTACGGAGCTCCGCGGAAAAATAAGACCCCGGTGTTGATTTCGTCCAATTAAGAATATTTCCTTTGTAGGATTTGAAACCAAAAACAAGACAAGCAAGCGCTTCGGCATCTTGTTAATAGGTTAGTGGCGAAAAATGTATAATAATGATGTAAAGTATGTATAAAACATGCAAGTATTGTAATAAAAGTAGCATGGAACATAAGAAATTATATATACGTTTGAGACGTATCAAGCATCCCCAAGCTTAGTTCCTACTCGCCCTCGAGTAGGTAAACGATAACACAAATAATTTCTGAAGTGACATGCTACCAACATAATCTTGATCAACATTATTATAAAGCATATGAGATGGATGGAGTGATCTGAAGCAAAAGATTGCTAACAAAAGATAATGACTAAACAAATGAATCATATAGCAAAACTTCATGAATAGTACTTTCAAGACAAGTATCAACAAGACTTGCATAAGAGCTAACTCATAAAGCAATAAATTCTCAGTAGAATGCATTGAAGCAACACAAAGAATGATTAAGTTTCAGCAGTTGCTTTCAACTTGTAACATGTATATCTCATGGATATTTGTCAACATAGAGTAATATAACAAGTGCAATAAGTAAACATGTAAGGATCAATGCACACAGTTAACACAAGTGTTTGCTTCTAAGATAGAAAGAAGTAGGTAGACTGACTCAACATAAAGTAAAAGATAGGCCCTTCGCGAGAGGAAGCATGGATTACTATTTTTGTGCTAGAGCTTTTATTTTGAATAGAAACAATTTTGTCAACGGTAGTAATAATTCATATGTGCTATGCATAATACTTCCTACAAGTTGCAAGTCTCATGCATAGAGTACTAATAGTGCTCGCACCTTGTCCTACTTAGCTTGGATTAACACGGATTATCATTGCATAACATATGTTTCAACCAAGTGTCACAAAGGGGTACCTCTATGCCGCCTGTACAATGGTCCAAGGAGATCAATTGCATTTGATTTCTCGTTTTTTATAGATCTCAACTTAAGACATCCATACGGGACAACATAGACAACAGATAATGGACTCCTCTTTTAATGCTTAAGCATTCAACAACAAATAATATTCTCATAAGAGAGTGAGGTTGTATGTCCAAACTGAAAACTTCCACCATGATACATGGCTTTAGTTAGCGGCCCAATGTTCTTCTAAAACATATGCATACTCAAACCATTTGATCATGACATCACCCTTACTTCAGACAAGACGAACATGCATAGCATCTCACATGATATCCAACAAAGGTAAAAGTTGATGGCGTCCCCAGAAACATGGTTACCGCTCAACAAGCAACTTATAAGAAATAAGACACATAACTACATATTCATCACCACAATAGTTTTTAAGCTATTTGTCCCATGAGCTATATATTGCAAAGATAAAGGAATGAAATTTTAAAGGTAGCACTCAAGTAATTTACTTTGGAATGGCAGAAAAATACCACATAGTAGGTTGATATGGTGGACACAAATGGCATGGGTTTTGGCTCAAGGGTTTGGATGCACGAGAAGCATTTCCTCTCAGTACAAGGTTTGGGATAGCAAGGTTGTTTGAAGCAAACACAAGTATGAACAGGTACAACAAAACTTACACAAGAACATATTGCAAGCATTATAAGACTCTACATTGTCTTCCTTGTTGTTCAAACACTTTACCAAAAAAATCTAGACTTAGAGAGACCAATCATGCAAACCAAATTTTAACAAGCTCTACGGTAGTTCTCCACTAATAGATTAAACTACATGATGCAAGAGCTTAAACATGATCTAATGAGAGCTCAAAACAATTGCCAAGTTTCAAGTTATTCCAAACCATATGAAGCATTTTCTGATTCCAACCAAATAGCAATCAACGAAGCAATTTTCAGCCTTCGCCATGAACATTAAAGCACAACTAAGAACACAAGTGTTCCATATGAAAAAGCGGAGCGTAATATCTCCAATATAAGGATGGCGGGATCCAACTTTATTCAAACAAAAACGAAAATAAAAGCAAACAGACGCTCCAAGTAAAGAACATAAGATGTGATGGAATAAAAATATAGTTTCACTAGAAGTGACCTGATAAGTTGTCGATGAAGAAGGGGATGCCTTGGGCATCCCAAAGCTTAGATGCTTGAGTCTTCTTAAAATATGCAGGGATGAACCACGGGGGCATAAGCTTAGACTTTTCACTCTTCTTGATCATATTGTATCATCCTCTTCTCTTGACCCTTGAAAACTTCCTCCACACCAAACTTAAAGCAAACTCATTAGAGGGTTAGTGCATAATCAAAAATTCACATATTCAGAGGTGTCATACTCATTCTTAACACTTCTGGACATTGCACAAAGGTACTGAAAGTTAATGGAACAAAGAAATCCATTCAACATATCAAAAGAGGCAATACGAAATAAAAGGCAGAATCTGTCAAAACAGAACAGTCCGTAAAGACGAATTTTACAGAGGCACTTAACTTGCTCAAACGGAAAAACTCAAAACTAATGAAAGTTGCGTACATATCTGAGGATCACGCACGTAAATTGGCAGATTTTTTTGATTTTTTTACAAAGAGTTCTGCGTAAATTTGTGACAGACAGCAATTCTATTTCTGCACAGCAATCCAAATCTAGCATCAACTTTACCATAGAGACTTTACTTGGCACAAAAAACATGATAAGGAGAGGTTGCTACAGTAGTAACAACTTCCAAGACTCAACAATACAGTAGTAAAATAAAACATGGGTTATCTCCCAAGAAGTGCTTTTCTTTAACGCCTTTTAGCTAGGCGCAGAAAGTGCAAATCAAGTATTATCTAGAGAAGAAGCATCAACATTATTACCTCGGGAGTCGGGAGTTTTCTCAACAATGCATTGTATCTGGTCTATATAAGTAACTCCTCTTTCATTGCTCTTAGGCTTACTATTCTCATTAAACAAATTTTCAGGAACAAGCCAAGCATAGTTATTTTCCAAAGCTTCATGCATCCCTAGGAGCTTACTAGGTATTGGTACTTTGATCTCCCCCTCACCATTAACATTATTAGTATACTTTAATCTTTCCATGTCCTTCTTTTCAAGTGTTTTTGCAAAATCAGTATAAAACCCAAGCCTCTTATGCTTAATAAAAACTTTTCTAGCTTCTTTAGCTATATCACCAAATTCTCTAAGAAGGACCTCTAAAACAAAATCTCTCTTTTCCCCCATCTCCATATCAGAGAGTGTAAGAAACATGTGTTGCATTATTGGATTAAGATTAACAAATCTAGCCTCCAACATGTGTACTAAAGAGGCAGTAGCAATTTCATAATTAGGAGCAAGTTCTACCAAGGATCTATCTTCAAAATCGTCAACTATACTAACATGAGTGAAAAATTCTTCTATATTATCTCTTCCAATGATAGACCCTTGCCCTACCGGTATATCTTTCAGAGTGAACTTAGGAGGAAGCATGATGAAATAAACAAAAGGTAAATAAAGTAAATGCAAGTAACTAATTTTTTTTGTGTTTTTAATATAGAGCAAGTAAACAAGACAGTAAATAAAGTAACTATTTTTTTTGTGTTTTTGATATAAAGCAAACAAGACAGTAAATAAAATAAAGTAAAGCAAGACAAAAACAAAGTAAAGAGATTGGATGTGGAGACTTCCCTTGCAGCGTGTCTTGATCTCCCCGGCAACGGCGCAGAAATTTAGCTTGATACGCGCGAAGTACACGTCCGTTGGGAACCCCAAGTGGAAGGTGTGATGCGTATAGAAGCAAGTTTCCCTCAGTATGAAACCAAGGTTATCGAACCAGTAGGAGCCAAGAAGCACGTGAAGGTTGTTGGTGGAGGAGTATAGTGCGGCGCAACACCGGTGAAACCGGCGCCAACGTGGAACCTGCACAACACAATCAAGATACTTTGCCCCAACATAACAGTGAGGTTGTCAATCTCACCGGCTTGCTGAAAACAAAGGATTAAACGTATCGAGTGGAAGATGATGTTTGTTTGCAAAGAACAGTAGAGAACAATGATTGCAGTAGATTGTATTCAGATGTAAAAGAATGGACCGGTGTCTCTCCAATAAGATAACTAACATGCTGGGTGAACAAATTACAGGTGGGCAATTGACAAATAAAGATTCAATACATATCAATGATGATTACTATGAGATTTAATCAGGGCATTATGACAAAGTACATAGACCGCTATCCAGCATGCATCTATGCCTAAATAATCCACCTTCGGTTAGCATCCGCACCCCTTCCGGTATTAAGTTGTAAACAACGAGATAATTGCATTAAGTATGGTGCGTAATGTAATCAACACAAATATCCTTAGACAAAGCATCGATGTTTTATCCCTAGTAGCAACAGCACATCCACAACCTTAGAACTTTCTGTCACTGTCCCAGATTCAATGGAGGCATGAACCCACTATCGAGCATAAATACCCCCTCTTGGAGTTACAAGTATCAACTTGGCCAGAGCCTCTACTAGCAACGGAGAGCATGCAAGAACATAAACAACACATATATGATAGATTGATAATCAACTTGACATAATATTCTATATTCATCGGATCCCACCAAACACAACATGTAGCATTACAAATAGATGATCTTGATCATGTTAGGCAGCTCACAAGATCTAAACAATGATAGCACAAGCGGAGAAGACAACCATCTAGCTACTGCTATGGACCCATAGTCCAAGGATGAACTACTCACGCATCAATCCGGAGGCGGGCATGATGATGTAGAGCCCTCCGGTGATGATTCCCCTCTCCGGCAGGGTGCCGGGCGATCTCCTGAATCCCCGAGATGGGATTGGCGGCGGCGGCGTCTCGGTAAGGTTTTCCGTATCGTGGCTCGGTACGGGGTTTTCACGACGAAGGCTTTAAGTAGGCGGAAGGGTAGGTCAGAGGGCGCGAGGGGCCCACACCATAGGGCGGCGCGGGCCCCCTGGGCCGCGCCGGCCTATGGTGCCGGGCCCTCGTGGCCCCTCTTCGTAACCCCTCGGTCTTCGGAAGCTCCGCGAAAAATAAGACCCTGGGCGTTGATTTCGTCAAACTACGAGAATATTTCCTTTGTAGGATTTCTGAAACCAAAAACAGCGAAAAAACAAGCGGCACTTCGGCATCTTGTTAATAGGTTAGTGCCGGAAAATGTATAATAATTATGTAAAGTATGTATAAAACATGCAAGTATTGTCATAAAAGTAGCATGGAACATAAGAAATTATAGATACGTTTGAGACGTATCACGGCGCTAGGCGTCCCCAGCGAGGGTCTCGAAGGAGGCGACCAGAACAAGCTGGTCGCCGGTGCAGTCGAAGCGGCCAGGGACGGGGGCGTCGTCTGCCGCGATGTCGTGGATGACGGCGTCCGCTGGTGGGGCCGCCATCGCCGCCCGCGCCTCCGCGAGCTCCGCCCTGGCGTCGGCGAGCTCGGCCATGGCATTGGCGATCTCCGCCCTGCTCGCCGCGGCGCCGCCGCGCGCTGCGCCTCCGCCGCCTCGCAACCTCGCCTCCGCCGCCTCCAGGTCCAGCTGCGGGCCTCAACGCCAGCGGTGACTACCTCCTCCTCCTCCTCCGGGTGGAGTTGGCGGCACATGTGAATTACCTGTTCCCAACTAAAGTGGTCGGCCATGGATGGATGGTAGGGTTTAGCTTGAGGTGTGCCCGTCGCCCCCGCCGGTGTCCACCATATATAGGCACGGCGGGGCGGGAAACGGCGTTGGCGCGCAGGTCGTTTCCCGCTCGCGCGAAACGCCGGCGAACCTTGCCAATGTATTGGGCATACGCGGGAACAATCGTCGTCGCGCAGGAACAGTTAATCGCCGGCGGCAGTCCTCGACGGGACGTAAAACGCCATTAGCGAGCTTGACGCTGTCCCCGCTAAAAAAATGTGTCCGCACCGCTGGAGGTACCCGACGGAAACGGTTGCCCTGGACGACATGGCGTCCGCGGGCCGACGCAAACGGACATTTCGGATGTGCGAAAGGCGTCGCCCCGTTGGAGCGGGGTGACGCAAACGGACGTTTTTTTGTCCGTTTGCGTTTGCGCGGACAAAAAACGCGCTCCAGCGGCTAGACGCAAAACGTCCGCAGCGTCCGTCCTAACGCAAACGTGGACCAAATATGCGGCAGGAATGCGTTTGCGCGTCCGTTTTCGTCTATTTGGGCTGCATGGCCCCTTCTCCCTCTTCCTTTAATGTAGGATAGGCCCATGTGCTGGCCACTCCCCACCACACAAATATAATCTTTCTCTCTTCTCCCCTAATCAGTGCATGGCAGCCCTTGCGGTTAAGAAAAATGCGTCTCTGTGAGTGGAGAAGAAACATACGCATGCGGACATGTGACCACCTTTTGTGTCCGGACTCGACGCAAACGGACATAAAAATGGTGCGGGTGAAGATGTCCTTAGCAAAACCCTGCCCGACAACGGCCTACATCGGGCCCGAAATGGGCTCATATCAGGCCAGGCCGCCGTTGCAGCGTCACTGCTCCGGGAGGGCTCGTCCACACGATGAGCGCAACACAGCGCCGCCGCCATAGCCCGGCCGCACTGCCGTCTTTGATGGCCGGGCATCACCGCCGGCAACTAGGCCAGGGGAGCACAGTGGCGCCAGCTTTTTTGGTATGGTTTCGGTCGCCTCGAGTCGCTCGCTCGAGCGACCACCGAGGCACAAAGGGAATAGCTAAGGAAACACAAGAAAAAAAATAAAAGGATGTTCGAGCTGCTCCACCCTCGTCTCCGCCCGCCTTCAATTCGACCACCGTCGCCGGCAAGTCGGAGGAGGATGGCTTCCGTTGGCCCGACGCTCGAGTCCCTCGTCGACCGTGAGTACCATCTCCTCTCCTCACCGCCCGCAGTCGTACCATACGTCTCAATTCCCCTCCCTGAGCCATCTGAAGTGCTGTGCGTTTTTGTTCGTCGCCTCGTCTCCAATGGAATCGGCAGAGGCGATCTCCGTCATCACAAATGACGGACGCAACATCGTGGTTAGCTCCTCTCGCCACCCGCTGCCTCTGCCGCAGTAATCGATCGATTAATTAATCGTGATTCGGCTCAGTTTTTTTACTCCTCTTCAGGGGACTCTGCGGGGTTTCGACCAGGCCACCAAATTTGTATGTTGGATGCAGCGCTGGACATGTCCAAGCTGATAGCGCAGCCGCTCAAGCCGGTGATCCTGATACCAGTCCACCCTTAATACAAATGCCCGTGCGTTGCCACGGGTTCTCAAATTTAATTTCTCAATACACATATATAATTCTTAAAATTCAAAACAAATTAAGAATATCATAATGTACTACAACATGATAATATCGAACACAATAACAAGACATCATTGTTGCATATCTGGGTGGTTCCAAATTTTAGGTCTTCTTGTTACTCTTCTGCGGTAAGTCTACGCCTGTGCCGTCATAACTGTCAACTCAACAACCTCTCCTTCTAGATGTATATTGTCTCACAAAACGTGGGTGCTGCAAATACAGGTATAACTGAAGGAATACTACATTTCTGATTAATCCAAACAACACTTTGATATTCATAAATATCCTGAGACAACCCTGGATCGTGGCTTTCTGTTTCAAACATACAAAAGGGGCTCCTCACTCTTTGCATAAAAGGAAATCCTAACACTTTTTTTCTGGAAACCCTTCACAGAAAAGGAACATGAACGATGTAAAATCGACCGCCTCCTCACTCTCTCGAGCTCACCCACTTTATCGAGCTCCACTACTCTCTCGAGAAGCTCGAGGGAGAATGGTCCCTCCCTGCCTCTCCATCACCGGTGCGAGTACCGCCGCAGTTTCGCGTTCGGTGGCGTTCAGAGACCACACCTAATAGGCTCGTGGCCGTCCTCTGCCCGAGATCATGGATTTGGCTATTCGTGGCCGCTCCTGCCTCTCTATTTAAGATGCACATGGAAGCGGGCGGCCCATGGAGCCCACTACCTAAGCCTGTGTGTTGCATCGATCGAAAAAAAATCTACGTGTATACAGGCTTGCCGACGGCGCAATACTTGCGATTTGTGATTTTCTATGCGGTTTTGCATCCAAAATTTAGCAGCATAACCTCATTTGCTTGGGCTTCCGAAAGTTTTTTGGTCCGCCATTTGCTAGCACAGGAAAAAAGTGCACACACCAAAAACAAACCATTCTCAATATGTACAGAAGCAAATACATAATTGATTTAAAACTTGGGATATTTTCTAGTAAAAAAGAGGATGAACAAACAGCTCGCATAAATAAATATAAATATGAAGGAACATATAAGAAATGCTGCAGAAGGTTATTTGCAAATCATCCTTTGTTTCTTCCTGTAACATATATAAAGCTATATGGCATTCAGCTACTCTTTAGAGTTCATCATACTGGCCAACTTCGTTGAAAATTGCACATCCGAAGGACCTTCTCCATGACCGACTGGTCGAGCAGAGGATCCTGCCTCTCATCCAAGTTCGCAGGCTCAGTTTCCTCGGAGCCACTTTCTGTCTTGCCACCATCTTTATCAAATGGCAAGAGCGCACAGTCAAGGTTTGCCTTCAACCCTCCTCTAGCGGGATCACCACCTATTTGTTTCCATGCACAGCAGACACAATATTCAAGTGGCATGCATTTTACAATCAGAGTAAGATGTTTGATCTTGCCATTAAGTTGCATGGACTCACCTCTCTCTGTGGACGCTTGTCGTTCAGGTCTGGCCTGTAGTTCGACAGTGGGACCTTCCTCGCAACAATAACCCTCCCATACATAGGGAGCAACGGCACTGAAAAAATCCATTGATATTTCAGAGGTTGCATAGAGAATTCAGAAGAGGCACTAAGTAAAATTACAGCACAGAACATGTAGAGTCCCATCCTCTTAGAGAGGTTGGCGATCTGGTCATAGTTCCGGCGGTCCCTCCTATCACTGGAGATGATTTCCTGCAAAAGACATCAACACAATAATAAGTAAGGGAACCAAATATGGTATTCAAAATTCATTGGTTCTTATCGGTATTCCCAAAGGTACCTAACAGAGAAAAGGCATCATTATTAACAGAGAAACGGCACCTAACACAAACTTAGGAAATAAAATTAAATATTTATTAGTCTCATAAACTAAATCCTAGAAACAAACAATTTGCATCAAACAACTGAGCTTCAATGCTAGTTTGGATCACAGAGCCCTCACAGTTCAACTCAGAACAATAATTGACACCAAAGAATGGCACCCAGTTGTCTTAATTGCAATAGCATCATGCTTCAATTATCCAGGGTCCTAATAGGTACTGGACAGTTGCAATTGTGTACCAAATAGTGTACTAAAAATAGAGATTGCTAGCTCAGTTCAGAAAGACCAGGCTTTTTGTAATGAAATGTTCCTCTAGTGAATCCTCTGTGGTAAATCATCTTTTTAAAATCGATGATATAATGAGAAAAGGCATCATTATTAATTCTTCGAAGGTGCCACATGTGTATCTTTTTGAAAGCAGTTACAAAAAATAGAAGTAGCAAATTATCTTTTTAAAATCGATGATATAACAAGAAAAGGCATCATTATTAATTCTTAAAATGTGCCGCATGTGTATCTTTTTGAAAGCAGTTAATTAAAAAATTGAATGTATGCAGTATGTTTAGTCCTCGGAGAAATGCATAGTCCTAACCAACAGAAATTTTCAAACTAAAACTGCATTCAGAGCAAACTTAAACTTAGACCGTGAGACATAAAGTGAGTAAATTTGGGTTGTTCTGCCAAGTCCTAAACTTCCCAACGTTTCAGCATGCACAGTTCTCCAAAATGTAAGAAAATAGTAAGTTGGGAAGAGGGTTCACCCGCTTTTCTGAATTATTACTACCAGCCTCACGTGCAGCTCAAATACAACCTTTTAAGGGACATTCCTGAGCAAGCTAGCCATGGCAAAATATATGAGTGACTAAACATTCAGAAGGTGGAGAATAATAAGCCACAAATACAGTTTCATGTTAGAGCTAGAAATTCTCATGTTTGTAAAAGGAGTTAGTACACATGTACACATATCAAAATATTACTAAACTTTTCATAACGGCGAGGAGACCATATTCAGGGTATGACCTGATAAACTGGATATGGAGCAACCAAGAAAAGAAGATGTGCCGATGACAAAGCTAGCTGTAATCAGATTATTTTTGAACAGCAAAGAAAACTACCGAAATCAAACAAAAATTGAAAATTCGTGTGGAGTGCAAAGAACAATTTTGCAAAGAAAAATGCTATGAATTCTATAGTAGTAGTACTGCTAATCTGAAACTTTGCTAATTACCGAAGACCATTATTTTGTAACTTATTTCATCTCTTCAGTAAATAAGCACTGCTAATCTAAGTACATGTCTTCATTATCCCCTGCTATGACTATAAATTATGTAAATTTTGCATTCTGTCAACACCACATATTCTTTGTTTTCTAAAACAGCTTTGGATATTACTTATGATGTAGGAGCTTTCCTAGTTCTAACCTTCAGTCATGTAAACGACAAATACATGATATATATCTATCCTACTTTGGCTTCCTATACTTCAACCTGATCTCTGTCTGCAACCCAGACAACAACCACATGTTTCCCATCTTCACCATTGCTGACATTAAGCCAACCAAGATATTTCTTAGGTGTTGCTGTACTGCCTCACCAGAGCATCCAGGCTAACAAACTATCAAGTTCATCATTTAGCATGCAACTTGTGTTGAATAACTGATGTCAACTCCAAGCATAGAAAGAGCTATTTTTTTGACGGGTCAACGGTGGGGGCAAAGCCCCACCTGAAACTTTATTATTAATCCAAAACAATGGCGGAAGACCGCAAACAAGAGGGGAGGATTACAAAGCGACACTTAAAGCCTCACCACACCGGGAGAAAAACGCACACACGAGGCTAAACGAGCGGGTTTAGGGCCTCACAGACATTCACACACCACACTTCCATGGGAGGACTAGACAGTTTCTTCGGGAGGCGATGGAGCCAGAGCTCGCAGTGAGTGCTGATCATGCACGAAAGCTGGTGGGGAGGAGTCAAAGCATCATCGAAGACCTTGCGGTTCCTGCTTTTCCAGACAATCCAGAGGATGAGGAGGATAACAGTGTGGCGCGTTGTGGCGGGTAGATGTGTAGCTTGAGCCCCGACGGCCTCACATATGCCGTCGAGGTCGTCGGCGACAGCTGCAACCGGCACACCTAGAGCTGCACGAAGCGGGCCGAGACGGGGGCAGGTAAACAACATGTGTTGTAGGTCTTCAGGGGCCGAGCAGAATGGACAAGCAGCATTGGGAAGGCAGCCCAGGCGATGTAGGAATGCACGCGTTCTAGTGTTGCCGTGCCGAGCAATCCAGAAGAAAATCCTCACCTTAGTTGGTGCGAAATTATCCCAGTTAATGTCATTCAACGGAAGTGACACCCCGGAAATTTTCAGAAGTTTGTAGGCGTCAGAGGACCGGAAGGACCCGCCGCCTGGGAGAGTGCGCATGTCCGGGCCACCGGCGAGATGGAGCTCGCCTAGGACAGCAGTAATAACCGCAAGTTCGGCAGTCGCCATGGCGGTCAAACGTGGTTGGAGCGGCAGGGACAACCCAGCAGGACGGAGAACATTTGCGATGGTCACCTCGGGCTGGGTGCAGTGCGAGAACAGCGCAGGGAGGCGAGCAAACAAGGGCCCAGCCTTATGCCAGTTATCCAACCAGAAAGAGACAGTGGCACCCGACCCCGCAGCGACGACCGTGAGATGACGGTATAGGGTGAACACTCTCTTGAACATTCGCCAAATGGGGGTGTCAAGCACGGATGGAGCATGGGCGAGGCCAAAGTCTCCATACCAGCGACGCACCCACCGTGTCCAAGGCGTGACCTCGCCAGACAAAAGCTTGTGCACAAACTTCATCAACAAGCATAGGTTTTGACAATGCAGGTCTCGAACACCGAGTCCGCCTTCAGATCGAGGCTTGCAGACCTCACGCCAGGCGACTTGGCAGTCACCGCCAGAGCATTTAGACTGTCCCTTCCAGAGCATCCCGCGACGAGGTCTGTCCGCGCGCTCCACAGTAGTGCCATGCAGGAGAATCACGGACATGGCATGAGAAGGAAGCGCGGAGAGCACGGCATCAGTCAGGACGAGGCGGCCGCCAGAGTGTAGTAGCGAGCCCTTCCAGCCAGGAGCGCGCTTCTCGAGCTTGATGACAAGGTGATCAAGGTCACGGACACGCAACTTCGTGGCAGTTAGCGGTAGGCCCAAATATTTTTGCGGGAAACTGGCCAGCGGGCAACCGAAGATGGAAGCCAATGATTGCGCATCCCCCTCTAGCACATGGATAGGGACGAAAGATGACTTGGTGAAGTTTATAGCAAGCCCAGTGGCCCTGGAGAATGACTCCAGGATGCAGCGCGCGCGCTGGAGCTGAGATGCATCAGAAAGAGCTATTTTATTAAGTAAACAACTGATATGTGTTTATGTGTTGAAGTAACTGATATGTCCTTTTGTGTTATTTAAATTTCATTATTGTGCATGTTAAACTACAGATGAACAGACCACCTGGGCAAGAATGCCATCCACATATACTCTCTGCAGCCTGCATCCCTTGAGTGAGGGTACGCATGTGTCTAAGAACTTGATATGTAAGATATGCCATATTCAAGAGTGCACTAACAAGCGGCAACATCTCTGAGCTCTCATTATCTGGACCAAACCTTCAATAGTGTGCTGAAATAATAACAAAAAAAATATCAGAGCGTGGCTGGCTGCTAAGTACAGAACGATCGAGGAGATCCTAGATTGAACTGAAGTACACCCCTTTTTTCTTATCCAAATCATTTTCGTCTTACCTGTGCCAAGTCTCCTGAGGCCGGACCATCTCTCATGTCGCCGCTTTTCCGAGTCACCCAAGACACTGCATTCCAGACACGATGGCAGTAAGTGAGGGCGGGAAAGGCTGTTCGGTGGGTTTATTTGAACCATATATATGTTTAATCTTGTACATTTCTAAGAATCACAACCAAATTTTATAAAATAACAATTATGAGGGACCTCACTGAAGTTGAAAAATTAGTACGCATAATAGACAATTCAGTGGAACTCGAAAAGGAGACGCATAAGGTTAGTTGAGCGTATGCAGAAAGGGTAACAATTGTAATGATGAAGCAGAAAAGAAGACGCTCGCTATGATTTGTGTCAATTGAAAAGTTCTATGGCGCTGCGGTGAGGATTAGCAAGTGACTAATTGAGGGGCAAGGTCAGTGCGCTATAGCTGGTGTTGTCTTATTTTCTCTACGCACGCTAATACAGATCGAGGAAATCTTCGATTCGATTGGATCCAGAACAGCTAAGGGAGGAAACCGTACCAGGTCAAACTCAGAAGATGAGACGCCGGTGGCCTCTCGGTCGAGGTATAGGTAGATCCGCTCGAATTTCCCCCTAGGGTAGTAGGTAAAGGGATCGCCATAGGACACGGGGAAAGATCCTGCTATGGACAATACACAGGAAATACATTGTTTCTTGGAATAGAGTTACGAACAAAGAGGTAAAAGGATAAATTGCAAAATAATCACATTTAGGATATTGTTTGCCACACCTGTCTACCTTTGGTCATCAGGAAGAATGACCTTGACCTCCTCGCGTATTTGTACCCAGCCTCAGCTCGTGCATCTGGACAAAGCAGAGAACGCACAAATAATTAGAAGAAAATCATTGGAGGTGATCCTGCCATAAATAAAAAAACTCTTTGAGCAAGAGAACGGGATTGGAACTGGGCAATGGCCAGAGAATACCACACACATACAGGCTGCTAGATCGATTATAGACTTCGCTTTGCTGCTGCTCTGGCGTTGTTACTGCACATCTGATTTAGTCCTACAGGGGATGGGTGGGGAGGCGGGGACAGAGAGAGGAGCTAGAGAGGGACATGCCTGCTCTATGATTTCATGACGATGTTGAGACCGAGGAGGTAGGATCCCATCTTCTTCATGGGGATGTGCTCCTCCACCCTCTCTTCTTCCCCTCCCCGAAGTATCCAGGGTCTGCATTGTTTCTCTCGATCTGACGGCGCTGCTATAGGCCCGGATCCAAAGAGGACACCTGCAGAATGGCACATCAGATAGAGTAGGGGATGTGGTTGTGAGAGATGGATGCATAAGATCTGATGTCCCTGGACATGTCCTCTCTCCGGCAGCTAGGAAGCAGCCGGGAATGGAGCGCGCCGATGGTGCTGCCGGGCTGCTTGCGCGGGGAGGACCTACCGCGGAGCCACCTGAGAGTACGGCGCCGACTGGTGACTGGTTCTGTCTTGCGGTAGCGGGTGGCGGCGCGATAAGGGAGAAGGCGGTGAGGGGCGACGGCCTACAAGAGAGAGGAAAGCGGGCGGCGGCGGCGCAGCCGTGAACCCTAGATGGCGTCGATGTGGAAAGGACGGAAAGAACCGGATTGAGCTAGACAAAAAAAAAAGCAGCGTTGTTTACGGATGACGTATCACTGGTGGAGGGGCAAAATAGTCTTATTTAAAATATGCTTGACGAAAGCTGCAACCGGAGGAAACAGAACAAGTTCCTCCTTTTTAGATAGTAGAGATAGAGATAGATAGTAGAGAAAATAAAAGCTTATTTTGGAAGATTTGAACGCGCATCGATGAGAAAAAGGTTGAAGAGAATCTGAGCAATATAATCTGTGATCACAAGCAAGACAGATGGACTAGATTGAAGATGAAAAAGATCAAAAGGTATATTTTCGAGAAGGAAATTTATCTATGGTATGCATTCAGTGCTATTGTTATCCTAGTCACGGTTCTAATTTCACTTTCGTATTATTATTTAGATGCATTAAGTAGATCTATGTTGTATTGTTGTAGAAACAGAAAACCTTTTGTGATCCATTTTTATGGAAGCTGCTGGAGAAGAGCACCCCTATTTATGAAAATGTTTCTCTTTCCAGTCCCCAATAACTCTTTTAGGGATTCAAAGTAGAGGAGGTCTACTGGAGATGCTCTTAGACTCAAGCTGGACTATTTCTTATTCTCAACCCACCTTACACACATTATTAAGGGTAATTATCGTGCTTGGTACTCCAGAATCAGCTATGGACGGCCTCTCGTTTGCAAGCTAGAGCTTTCCCACACAACCCTTTTGTGTCCTCTGCTCCAAGTCCTTGAGTATTGTCATACATCTAGTTTCGAGTGTTGTTTCTCTAAGCCATCTTTTCCAAAACAGTTAAGCCAGGTAGTTGTTTGCTTCATGGTCTATGCAAGGGTTCAAACTTTTATGATCTCATTGCCTGGAAAACTTGTAAAGAGCACAATGTTAGGATGATCTCCTCGCGTCCGAGCCCAACGGCTCGAACTCGGACACTTGACCTCGTCCGCGCCCTGATCGGGGGCATCCAACCGCATCTGGTTGGTGGGCCCCTGTCGCCTGTGCGATATATACAGTGGTGGGGGCGGTGGCACAGGTTACGAGGTTGACCAGGAGTGCCACTCGCCCCACCAACCCCCACCGATTAGGGTTCGCACAGAGCCGACGGGAAGCTCCGCCGCCACCACCTCGCCCACTCACTGCCGTCGCCGCCGCACTTCACCAGAGCGCCGGCTCAACAAGTATCATCAAGGTAAATAACCTCAGCATACCTCTCCTACCCGGCTAAGTATTGCAATAGACGATCTAGCGATCACAACATTGGTATCAGAGCACGTTGTCAGATCGATGAGTACCAACAATGTTTGGGACTTAGAGAATATTCCTAAAGGAGCCAAAACAGTGGGCTGCAAATAGTTAAAGATGCATTTTAAATTTGAAAAATGCAAAAGTGATGATTAAAATTTGAAAAGGTTGATTAAAAGTGATTGTTGAAACAATTATGATCCTGCCATTTTATGACCAACGTTATTGATGGCATGATCATGTTTTGTTGTAATAACATGTGCAAAAGTGAAAATTGAATTTTCAAAGAGATGATTAAAGTGATTATTGTGACAATTATGGTTCTGTTATTTTTTAACCAACGTTATTAATGACATGATCATGCTTTGTTGCAATAAGGTGTGCATGTATCTCTATTTTCTGCCCAACGGTGATATAGATTTAATTGCACAAACAGTTGTATGTTCTAATTTTGACCAACGTTGGATAATTGCATGCAATTGTTGTTATGATCTCATTTCATTGTGGTTTAAAGGAGGGTACTACTTGATGAGCTGCATCAAGGATGTTCCAACCCTCAGAGGTGACAACTACACTGAATGTAGAAAGAATGTCGATTTGTGCTGAGGTGGGCTGGGTTCCCACAGCCGGTCAGACCAAAAGATCTAGTCAGAAATGACAAGAAAGATGATGTTGCATGGCAGAATAAAAAGTGGCTAAGTGCCTTTTATAAAGAATATAATTGAGAACGCTATTGTGGGCTCAATTGTAGAGTGTGCTTCCATAAGTGAGTATCTTGAAAGAATAAAGAGCCAGTTCACTGGTTGTTCAAAGATATGTGCGACCCAGCTGCTGTAGCAACTGGTGACAGAAAAGTACACATTGACAGGAAGGACATGGCAAGTGTGCCATATGGTGTAATAATGCTTATGTGGGTATTGTCTGTGTGTAAAGTGAATGAGAAAAAGTGTTGTCCATGTCGGACAAAGAACAAAAGAAAAGAAAAGAACTGATGAATCGTCGAAATATGGCATTGTCGCTTAGGCCATATTTCGAGGGGGAGAATAGAAAGGCTTGTTAAAAATGGTATTCTTCCTCCATTAGAATTCTCAGCCATAGAACAGCACATCGATTGCATTAAAGAAAAATTTGTAAAGCAAATTTAAAAAAAGTGCAAATCGATGCACATCAACACTAGAAATAATTAACACCGATATATGTGGACCATTTTCGGTGAAAAGTGTGGATGGCTATGATTCGTTCATAACATTCACGGATGATTACTCCCGATATGGTTATATTTATCCAATAAAAGAAAGAACAGAAGCGTTGGATAAATTCAAAATATTCAAAGCTGAAGTTGAAAATCAGCATGATAAAAGAATAAAGATAGTCAGGTCTGATCGTGGAGGGGAGTACTACGGTCGACATACTCCATATGGCCAAGTCCCTGGACCTTTTGCAAGGTTTCTACAGGAGACTGGAATAGTCGCCCAGTACTCGATGCCGGGCGAACCTCAGCAGAATGGGGTAGCTGAAAGGCGCAACCGTACCCTTATGGATATGGTGCGCAGTATGATGAGCTATTCCACCCTACCATGGGATTGTGGATTGAGGCGTTAAAAACCGCTATTCACATTCTAAACAGAGTACCAAGCAAATCGGTGCCCAAAACGCCGTATGAGCTATGGACATGGAGAGTGCCTTCTCTAAACCACCTGAAAGTGTGGGGGAGCCCTGCTGAGGCCAAAGTATTCAATCCAAATATCGCAAAGTTAGATACCAAAACATTCAGTTGCCATTTTATCGGCTATCCTGAAAAGTCAAAAGTTTATCGTTTCTACTGTCTAGAGAAATACACAAAGTTTGTGGAAACGAGACATGATGTCTTCTTTGAAGACGAAATGATGAGGGGGAGCATGGTAGCTCCGAAAATTGATCTTGAGGAGAAGAGGGTGCATGCACCTAATCCGATGACTCAAGAGCCATTTTTTGCGCTACCATGTCCACCTGTTGTGGTGCAGGCGCCTGTTGTGACTCCCCCATGACAACGATGAGTGAAAGTTCGGAACTTGTCCGTCAGGAGCCGAATGAACCATTTGTTGAGCATGAAAGGGAGCAACAACAACCACCTCCTGAAAAGTACAAAGCACGACTTGTGGCAAAAGGATTTACACAAAGAGAAGGGATAGATTACAATGAGACATTTTCTCCGGTCTCATGTAAGGATTCCTTCAGAATCATCATGGCACTAGTTGCACATTTTGATTTAGAGTTGCATCAAATGGATGTAAAGACGGCATTTCTAAACGGGGATTTAGAAGAAAATGTCTACATGAATCATCATGAAAGGCAAGGAAGAAATGGGATGCCGCCTAAAGAAATCCATTTATGGATTAAAGCAAGCCTCCAGACAGTGGTATCTAAAGTTCAATGAGACAATTAAGAGATTTGGATTTAAAGAAAATATTGAGGACAATTGCGTTTATGCAAAGTTTAAAAGTGGGAAATATATTTTCCTAATCTTGTATGTGAATGATATTCTGCTTGCCAGCAGTGATGTTAGTCTACTGCAAGAGACAAAGAAGTTCTTGTCCTCAAATTTTGATATGAAAAATCTTGGTGAAGCGTCATATGTTTTGGGCATAGAAATTCACCGAGATAGGAACAATGGAGTATTATGACTATCGTAAAAGACTTATTTAGAAAAGATTCTAAGTAAGTATAATATGCATAAGTGCAGTGCCACACCTGCCCCTATAGTCAAGGGCGACAGTTTTGGGAAACATCAAAGTCCCCAAAATCAATACGAGCTCGATCAAATGAAAGCGGTTCCATATGCTTCGGCTATTGGAAGCCTACAGTATGCACAAGTGTGCACTCGCCCTGACTTAGCATTTATCACCGGAGTACTCGGTAGATATCAAGAAAATCCAGGTTTTGAACACTGGAAAATGGTAAAGAAGGCATTGCGTTATGTGAAAGGCACAAAGAACTACATGCTAACATACAGAAGATCTGATTCCCTAGAAATAAGAGGGTATTCAGATGCAGATTTTGCGGGGGATAAAGATGATAGAAAATCCACATCTGGATATGTATTCACCCTCGCAGGGGGAGCTCTTTCGTGGAGAAGCTCCAAACAGACCATATTTGCATCATCCACGATGTATGCAGAATTTATAGCATGTTATGAAGCCACGGGGCAGGTATTATGGTTAAAGAAATTTATACCCGACTTGAAAGTGGTAGATTGTATTGACAAACCACTAAAGATGTACTGCGACAATGAGCCTGCAGTATTTTATGCTCACAACAACAAGTCGAGTACAGCTACGAAACCAATTGAGGTTAAGTATTATGTTGTGAAACACAAGGTCTAGGATCAAACTATAAGTCTCGAGCATATAAGGACAAAAGATATGCTTGCGGATCCGCTAACGAAAGGCTTACCACCCAGCGTGTTCAAGGAGCACGTAGCCGGCATGGGTTTAAGGGAAAGTCTTACCTATCCTGGATCATAAGAGGCCCAAAAGTAAAAGAATTTGTTTCAAAACAGAGAAGTGTATTGTGGCTGTCTGATTCTATCGGCAATAGAGCTGTGACGATGAAACATGCCCTATGTACTGATCCAAAATGAAATGGATAAAATGAAAGTATAAAGTTAAAAGAAAAGTTGAGATCAAGGGGGAGAATGTTAGGATGATCTCCTCGCGTCCGAGCCCAACGGCTCGAACTCGGACCCTTGACCTCGTCCGCGCCCTGATCGGGGGCGCCCAACCGCATCTGGTTGGTGGGCCCCTGTCGCCTGTGCTATATATACAGTGGTGGGGGCGGTGGCACAGGTTACGAGGTTGACCGGAGTGCCACTCGCCCCACCAACCCCCACCGATTAGGGTTCGCACAGAGCCGACGGGAGGCTCCGCCGCCACCACCTCGCCCACTCACTGCCGTCGCCGCCGCACTTCACCAGAGCGCCGGCTCAACAAGTATCATCAAGGTAAATAACCTCAGCATACCTCTCCTACCCGGCTAAGTATTGCAATAGACGATCTAGCGATCACAACACACAACACCAGGTTCCAAAACACTTCCTTTATCCCGCCAATCATACCTTTGCGTATCAAGGATGAATTATCTACTTGGATTTCGTCCGGGGAAGAGATTTGGCTAGTCTACCCCTCTTTAGAATGTATGTTGACTTGTCAACCGACTGGATTTCGTCGTTTCCTGTAACTAGTAGGGTACTCTTGGGTTGCTATGGAAATTTAAATGACGTAAGTAGGTGTTGCGGAAAGAAGTGTTTTAAATCGCTTGGCGACAAATTCAGCTATGCACTTCTCGCCTTATTAATGGATAAGACAATGCCTCCTAGAAGGCAAGGTCTGGCCTTAATCCTTGGCATCCTTAGATGCACACGGCCATATTTTATCGCAGAAGATGTCAAACATAAAGGCCCAACAAACCATATTACAGAAGTAAATGAAAATAATACTCCGTTGATTTCCTGTTGCCACAAGAATGATAACTATGCTAGATAACAGTGAACCGTTCTATTTCTGGTCATAGTGAATTTTCTGTCGCTTCGATTTGCTTGCACTCCTATTTTCTGTTGACTTCAGGTTTTCTCCACTGTACGTGGGTTGTCAGGTTGCACCCCATATGTGCGCCTATGCTTGTTGAGATTTACTTTTCATCTCTACAAAAGGGAATAAATAACAATAGTTGTGTGAGATACCTGTGAGATAACAGTCAACTTGTTTTTTCTTTTCGAAACGGGGTTCACCCTGGCCTCTGCATCGGTTGATGCACATAGCCTTTTATTAAAACCTGAATATTCAAAGTTTACAATTCATGGATCAACGAGGGTCGATACAAATATCAAGCACCGAAAAATAAGAAGTCTGCTAAGCAATCTAGGCATCTTCTAATCTCTTAGTAGGCCGCTAAGTAGTCTGATAGAAAATATCCTGGGCAACTATTCGAAGGCGGTTGCATCAAGAAACCATGCACTCCCGCTGGTCTTCCAGGAGCAAGAAACGCTAAAACTGGATCCAGTGAACCATAGTGTGAATAACCCGCAAGAAATTAGTAGAGTCCTTTTTGTTAAAAACAATATCGTTCCTGCAATTTCATATTGGCCAACATAAAGCCGAAATCGATGCGAATCCTAGCTTCATCCGTTTTGTCAGTTCCATTATATTAAGCCAATTCCCAAACAGTCAGCTTGTTGGTGATGGGGCATTGTTGATTCATGACGATTGGTAGCGTTGGCACATCGTGCAAATGACACATGTTTTGCTCTTCTCTTGTCCCTCTCCTCTCTTTCTTGGATTTGTATGTCTCCAATCGCTA
This sequence comes from Lolium multiflorum, assembly GCA_030979885.1. Taxonomy (NCBI): domain Eukaryota; kingdom Viridiplantae; phylum Streptophyta; class Magnoliopsida; order Poales; family Poaceae; genus Lolium; species Lolium multiflorum. The sequence continues at coordinate 143,847,679 of CM061751.1, read as the reverse complement.
ATTGATATTTTCCTCTTTGTCCATTTTCGCTCCACTGAGTGAAGATTTGCGAAAAACAAGGCAGATCAATGAGTAGTGAACTAGTGGCATATATATGTTGAATAAACCTGTGTTCAGTGGTATTTTTTGCTAGTATTTAGAAGAGACATTTTTCAATTGCATGAAGTTGGCACTAGAAGATATGAATTAACACATGTAGACGCTGAAACAAAGCGTAACAAAGAATTCATCATGCAACAGTCTTGTACATAAAATAGACAAAAATAGCTCTCATGCTGAATAGCAATCGGATTAAGTAGAAGCAGTGCCGATGGCACACGATGCAAGGTCAGGCAGTGGTGCGTCGTCCTGTTCCAGGAGTCGCAAGGCTTGCCGCATGGAAGGCCGACGTAAACCTTCAGGGAGTGAACACCATAGACCGACGACAAGCACGCGCAGCATCTCTTCCCTATCAAAGTTTCCTTGTAACCTCTCGTCAACCACATCTTCCACCATAAGCATCGTGGCTCCATTGGTTTGATATAGTTCCCAGACTTGTTGCCTATAATTGCGTCGTGAGCATGCGATCTCAAGCAGCACAAGTCCAAAGCTGTAGACGTCGGTGCTAGGGTTGAACTTCACATCACCATCTTTTTTGCACTGGGGATCCATGTATGCATCGGTCCCCACTGCGGTGGTCACCAACGTGGAGTTATTTTTATCTGCGATCCTTGATAGCCCAAAGTCGGCAAGTTTGGCGTTGTATTCATCGTCAAGAAGTATGTTACCGGGCTTGATATCTCTATGCAGAATGTACGGCTGACAATCGTGGTGAAGGTAAACAAGAGCAGATCCTATTCCCTTCGCTATTTTGTACCTTGTTGGCCATGGTAGAACTGCATCTTTCCTTTCGTGTAGGTGATGGTCAAGATCTCCCTGTGGCATCAGTTCATAGATAAGGAAGAACTTGTGATCAACCTGCTTTAGGCAGCACCAACACATGAAGCTCCAAGTGCTTCTCGTGCAGCAGCACCAACCTTCCAGCCTGACCAGATTCTTGTGCTTGGTCTTGCTAATAGTGTTGAGTTCAGCGAGGAAGTCCTTTCTTCCTTCATGAGACTCCTTCAATATCTCCTTGATAGCAACATCTTGCTGCTGGTCGTTATCGACCTTGAAGGATTGGCCCTTGTACACTTTGCCAAAGGCACCCGCTCCAATCATCATTTCCGTAGAAAAGTTCTTGGTTGCCTGGGCTAAATCCCGGAATTGGAATTGCCTAGGGCCAGTTCCTGCCATTAGGGAATTGCGCCCTCGTTTCCACATAAACCATGACAGAATGAGCCAAACCAGGAGTAGGAACACGCACGTTCCTCCAACAATCGCTGCTACAATTAGACGTGTACCTGTCAAAACGCAAAATTGTGAATAATAACTAACATAATGTTGTTAAAATTTATACTTCGCACATGTTCTACTTTAGTAGTAACTTGTTTTTTCAGAGGTTATTAGTAACTTGATCGCAGTCTCATACGGAGTATATGATTTCTGAGATGCTCCAGTCACTCCTTTATTCTCCTGCTAGAGGTCTACCGGTGAATGTCCACTCCATGACTCCAGGGCAATCACCAAACGTATCTTGTGATGATGTTGTACCCTCTGCTTCCCCTGTTCCTTATACTCTGCACCTACTACTTTTCTTCATCAACTAGGCGACTATTACCTATGGAGACGTCGGCAAATAATTTTGTCCGTGGGATAACTTTTGCATATTTTTTTCACCTATATATATATATATAGGAAGCTTAAATGGGGCACCTAGGAGCATGGGTACCAAATGTGTATTTCGTACATACCTGGAGTGTACGTGTCTAAATTACACATACCTAAGGTTTACATACCTAACATATACACATACAAGTTACACATACCTAACATTTACATACTTAACATACACACATGCAAGTTACACATACCTAACATATATATACACGTATCAGTGTACGTACACCTTAGGTATACAATATCTTAGGTATGTATCACTTGAGTATGCATATCTTAGGTATGTATACCTTAGGTATGTGTAACTTAGGTATGTATACCCTCAGGTATGTGTACTACAAAGCAAAAATACGCGTATCTACGTATGGTGCCCGGGCACCTAGGAGCACCAGTTAATTTACCTTATCTAAGGAAAACTAAATGCAAATCTGCAAACATCACCCCGGGCTCTTCTAGGCGACAGAGAGTTCTTGGAGCCGAGATATGCCATCTTTTGGCGCTGATGTGGGATGATTTTGTCGCTAGATCTATGTATTGGATGGTGATTTTATCTCCAGATCTATGTTTAGTTTCAGTACTTAGGCCGAGAAAGGAAAGGTCTTGCAGATAGGGGGATAAACACATACCTGTCGATATTGGTTTCTTGTGGGGCGCAAGCGTGGAGTTGAAGGACCATGACAATATCTGATGGAGCTCCATATTTGCGCCGGTGGCCGCAGAGAATCCCACTGCCACCTCCGGCGGGAGCAAGGACGTGACCGGGTAGGGCAACTCGGCGCTGACCTCAACTGGCTGCACGGAAGGACGGTCATCGTAGTGCAGCCTAGCGACGAGCATCCGGGTGCTGCTGGTGAAGTTGATGGACGCCGTCATGGTCCCACTGAGGTTGGCCCCCGTCGTTTCCACCAAGCTGTTGATGTCGCTGAGGTGGATGGCGACTTGGTCCGATGACACGCCGGGCGTGTACGTGTCAAACTCAACAGCGACGAACCGTTCCGCTCCATAGGTGACGTTCACGTCACCCTCGATGAGGCCGAGGCGGCCTCCATATGAGTCCTTGGGCATTACCGACGGGTAACCGGTAAGGAAGAAAGTCATGCCATCCCCTTTCGTGCGCCCTGGTGCTGGGAGCACGAAGGTGAAGGTGAACTGTGTGGAGAAGCTCGCCACCTCGTGGGTGGCGTTGTCGTAGAACGGCACCGGGTTGAAGTACGTCATCCGCCCTGCACAATTGCCTCTTCGAAAGGAGTCGCATGAGAGGTCGACCAGGTTTTTGCTTTTGTTCATGCTCGCGTCGCCCTGGAGAAGGAGGTCGTTCGGGTTGAACGAGGATTTGTTGGAGAAGTCGAAACTGAAGGAGATGGGTGGAGATGCCGTGGCGGCAGCATGTCGAGGAGAGGAGAGGAGGAAGCAGCCGGTGTAGAGGAGGAGGAGGAGGAGCTGCGGCGTGCCTCTGCTTGCAGGAAACATATTACTCTGGGAGTCTGTGAGTGCCTAGCTAGTGTGTTTTGTGAGCTTAGGAGTGTGACCTCGTGCCTCTTATATATAGTTCCAAGCTGGGATACAACGGACTGTAATCACGTGCCAGCCGAGCCCGCTGTTCGAACTTTGAAGGGGCGCAACAACCCCGACCTTTCCTGGTTGTTGGTGAAGGCATGCATTATTCTCTTCTGCCATACCCACTTGTTTTCTGTTTTGAGACGCTACTTGTAACACTTGTTACTGTAGGACAACAAAGGGAGATGTTTCTGAACAATGATTTCCAGAATGCAAAGTCCGTGGGCGAGGATGGGCACACATCCATCACACCACACTCCGTGCTTAGGACATCTCAAGTGGCCTGATGTAAACGGCCGTAAAATGATTTGCGTAGCACTCTTGCTCAGCAGCCCGACATAAATTGACCAGTCTGCCTGCTGAGATGCAAAAGCCGACCAAATTTACGTCGCAAATACGTTTGTGCGGACATTGTTCGTGTGACCGTGTGGCTTGCTTTGCCCTCTCTCACCTCTTCTAATTAATGCAGTGCACATATGCTGGCTACTCTTGACCATGCAAAATGTACTTTCTCCTCTCTCTCGTCCCTAAATTAATGTATGACATGTTCTTTACGGTCAAAAACTCAGAAAGCTTGTTCATTTGCGTTGGGCCACTCGGCTGGACTTTATCCTTACTTTATCTGCATGTATACAACGGGCCGCATCGGTCCGGGCCGTACTGCCCTTATACTAGCCACATATCTAAAATGAATACCCTATAATACTTTATGCATCCGTTTCCAGTGGCATGCATTATTCGATCCAACATGCAGCATGGTCCATTTAATTATAAGGACACGGGCCTGATCCAAGTTTGGCTGCCCCCTACCCCAATGTTTTCCCGCTGCGGTTTTGTGACGTTGACGAGGCTGCTTTGTTTCACGGGCAAAAGATTCCCTTGGAGTTGGGACTTGAAGCATCTGCTCTTGCCTCTCGACACGCCCACGCTGAGGACTGAGGACTGTTGGTAACCAGCTTGTCTGGGACGAAGCTCTTTTTTAATGATCCGTGAGACCGTGACGAAGTTGGAACGAAGCTGCGCGATTTTTTTTTAAATAATACACTTTTTAATATTAATTCCAGAAATAATATTCGTTTTTGGCAAATTTCAGAAATAATACACCGTCGGGGTCCGCTAACCCGAATTTACAAAATCGGGGTCGGCGAACCCGAATTAGCAGAGTCGGGGCAGTGGAACCCGATTTCTAGAATAGCTCTGCTGCGGCGGAAAAATAAAATATAACTCGGGGTAGTGGAACCCGATTTCAAAAAATCGGGGTAGGTAAACCCGATTTTAGCTAATCGGGCCAGGTGAACCCGATTCCAATAAATCGGGATTGTTCAACCCGAGCACCAATTTTTCCCGCCTTTTTGCGTTCACACAGTTTCCCGCCCGCCCTTGCCGCCACCCTTGCCGCCACTCCTTCCCGCCACCATCTCCCGCCAATTTTATCCCGCCAGTTTTTCCCGCCACCATCTCCCGCCCTGGTGTCGAATTTTAGCCTATAAAAGCAGGCAGCGCTACTCTGGATTGCACAAGTTCTTGTATCTCTATCTTTGTGCTGTTTGCTCACTGTTAGCCATCATGAGTGTGCCGTGCTCTGACCCGGAGTTTAGGCCGGTGAAGGCGAAGGCTGCAAGTTTACCCCCGGTGTGTGCGGAGCGTTGTTGGTGCGGCCGTGTTGCTAAGGTTAAGCAGGTGGAGGATTTCTCCGACAAGTTCGGCATGAAATTTTTCATGTGTGCGAGCTATGAGCATGATCCACCCCGTAGTTCAGCTTCGTCGTCCACCAGGCCGCCGGTATGTTTCGACATAATTTTATGTTGGCTTAATTATGTTTGTGAATTTGATTTACTGTTACTGTTTGTGTTGTAGTCTCCCCGCCCCTATGCAAATGGTTTCACTGGATAGACACGGAGCAGCCGGATTGGGCACGCGAGGAGGTTGAGGAGAAACAGCGCCGTGCGTGGGCAACGTTCTTTGAGGAGGAGCGTTGGGAAAAGGTCCGTGCTAATGAGAAAGCAGAGCGAGAGAGGCAGATACAGAAACTAAGGGCGGAACAAGCTCGTAATCGAGAGGTGAATCAGAAGAGGATGGATGATGAGGCTGCACGTAGGTTTGCAGAGGAAGAGGTGCGCAGGGAGGCTCGTGAAGCGGAGAGGAAGAGACTAAGGGAAAGAGCTGCTGAAGCGCAAGCGGCGGAAGAACGCGGCGACAAGTCTGGAAAATGGCCACGGTGGACGCAGGGAAAGTAGTGTGATGTGTCGTATTGGCTATGTATCTTAATTTCAGTTGTATCTTAAATTTCGTTGTAGTGTCGTTGTATCTTAAATTCCGTTGTAGTGATAAACCCTATTTTTATTTGAGCTGCAATGTATCTTCATTTCAGTTTTAGTATTATTGTTTCCCGCCTAATTTTTCCCGCTCAGTTTTTCCCGCCTTTACCCCCCGCCATAATCTCCCGCCAATTGTTCCCGCTCAAATTTTTCCCGCCTTTTACTCCCGCTCCCGCCAATTTTTCCCGCTCACCTTTTCCCGCCGAAAGTCATCCCTTCTAGCCTATAAAAACCCCCCAGTGTTTCCTTCTGTTTCAGTGTATTCTCTCAGCAAGATGGATCCCCCATATAAGAATCCCCCCATCTTTTCAACGAATCCATGGCCGAACCTCTTCTACACGAGGCCCGCAAAGTGATGAGGGAGAGTAAGGTAGACACATTCGAGGAGTTCATCAGTAGCGACGCCTTACTCCGTAAGGTGGGTAGGGAATTTGAGAAATATTCCTATGGGTGGCCAGTGAAGAAGATGCCTGCTCGCAGCCCACGGGAGATAAGGTGTGAGCTTATCAGGTTGAATAAGAAGTGGCAGTCACTAACATGGAAGACTGAAGAAGATAGGGAAATGGATTTGAAATATCCATTCCGGTGGGCGGCTGAGAGTGAGGATGATGATGATATCTTCGAGCCTAGCACGAAGGCAAAGAATGCTGCATCGTCGAAGGGCAAGAGTGCCAAGTCCTCGAAGGGCAAGAGTGCTGCACCGCCGGTCGTCGACTCGGACGACGACTTCGAGCCTAGCACGAAGGCGAAGAACGCAGCATCGTCGAAGGGCAAGAGTGCCAAGTCCTCGAAGGGCAAGAGTGCTGCACCGCCGGTCGTCGACTCGGACGACGACTTCGAGCCTAGCACCAAGGCCACGAAAGCTGCATCGTCGAAGGGCAAGGGAAAGGGTGTGCTGCGTTCTTAGTGTTCTAGTTATCAGTAGTCTCATGGATCTTGCAGTATGTTGTAGCGTTGTTGTACCGTTTAATTTGTTAGAACAGAGTTATGTTGTAGTGGTAAGTTGTATCTTAATTATCAGTTCATGTTTGAATGCGAATTGTTTGTTGAATTTGAAATGTTTGTTGAACACAAATAGTAGTGATACATGGTCCATACAAATAGTACTGATACATGGTGCTTACAAATAGTACTCATACACTAGATGAAGGAAGTAGTAGTAGTAATAAGTCTCATCCATACAGATGACTCAGTGAGTGTCATCTCACTGACCACGGCCCCTCCCTCGACGCCTCGGTGGTGGCGGTCCAGCCTGAAAAGGTGAGGGCGAGTAGCCTCTGATAGGTGGCTGCCGCTGTCGGGGAGGAAGCATGTACCCCTGCTCGTGCTGACTGTACTGCGTGGGCTGTGTGGGATCTGGGGGTGGAGTGTGATGTTGACTAGACATCCAGTCTTGGTACATCTGCTGTGTTTCTTCTTCCTGATCGTGAGCACTGGACCAGAAGGATCGTGATCCGGACATAGACGACATATGTGTATCACCTGTGATTGGATAAAAAAACGTTAGTCATGAGGAAATTGACAAACGGTGCACAATTAATATGGATAGTGATGAACTGCATACCCTCTGGCTGATCCATACGGGGACGCCACCCCAAGTTAGGCATCGGAGTTTGCTGCTCCATGCCGAAACCGCCACGCTGCCAGTACTCGTAAGTAGGCTCCTGCTGCTGCTGGTTTTGCCAACCAGATCCTCCTGCCTGGTTAGGAGATGGTGGCCTCGGGCTCGGCGGTACCTCCATACGTGGGCGCGGGCCGTGCCGCGGCTGGTGCATCTGCAAAGAGGGACGAGGTGGCCGCTGTGCTGCTCGGTACTCGACAACATCCGAAGATCGGGTGCATGTGATACTCGCGTAGATACGACGTAGTTTCTCCTGAAAACGCTGTGCGAAGGAGGCGTGGTGCTCATACCGTCCAAGAAGTGGGCCGACGGAGAGCGAGCGTTCATACTGGGCGGCCTCATCTTGCAGCTCCGCCGTCAACACGGCCTACAATTGTGAGCTCAAATTAGTAAAGTGTTGGCAAAATGTAGAAAAAATATAGTTGACTTACTGCGTGATGCCGAGTGCCTGAAGTGGAGTGGCGAGGGTAGGTGTCCCACTGTGTCGAGGGAGCCATCTCAACTGGGTCACACGCCTGGCTCAGCCGAAGGCGTGTCCTAGGCATGTACGCCCGCAAGTACTGCTGAAATTCCTGAAGATCAAACGGCTCCCTAGTGGCCCATGACACGGCCGGCGCATTGGCCCAAGCACCGAGGTATGGACCCAGGAGCTGCACCCATCCGACAGCAGTCTTGTTCGCTCCTTTTCTGTTGTACCTGAAAATTGAATTGTTCACATCCGTCAATGATTGTCCAATTGATGTAATAACTGATGCTAAAATTAAATTGTACTCACGCGTGGACGCGTGGTGGTAGAGGAACTGTGTGAGGTGGTGGCTCGATCAACTGACGCATTCCGAACTGTCTCATGACCCTCTGCTGCGACATCTCCTCCACGAAGATATCGAAGATGATCTTCGCCTTCGTCATCCAGTAGGCCCAATCTCTGGTACACATCAACGATATACCGCCTGGGTATGCCTCGTCGCGGTGGTCCTCACTGTAAGGCTCCCAGCTAACATCGCTCTCCAGTAGTAGGTCAAACTGCTCTGTGAATGCTGGGTAGCAATTCCTTAGCTGATTATGCCCAAAATGTCTCTGCATAACATAACACAACTATGTTAGTGTTGCATATAGATCCAAACGTCTGCATAACATAACATAACATAACATAACACAGCTATATAAACAAGGTGTGTATACCTTCCGCGAAGTCCATATAGATCCAAACGTCGGCATGTCGATGCGATCCGCGTCATACAACTCGTCTGGCGGCCAAGACCCACCACCAATCTCAGGACGGCCGATGGGAAACCTCGTCCAGGACCAGAGCTGCAACAGGAGGGGGCAACCAACGATTCCAGAACCATGCGAGGTGAGCTGGCAACCCTTACACATACCTCGGTACGTAGCGGCTAAGACCGCAGAACCCCAGCTCCTCTGTGTGATGTGCTCTGCTTCTGTGGCATCTGCTATCTCCTGAGCTATAGGGATGTACCGCGCACTGATCGTGTTCCCGTGATTGTCCGTGAACATCGTCTTCCCGAGTAGCCACATGAGGTACGCCTCCAAGCTGCGAGTGATCTGGACCGCAGTCATCGGTACATCGGGGTATCCGAACTGCTCGATCTGTCAAGAAATATTCAAAGTTAGGACTACATATTACGCGGTATTTAAGGCTTGAAAAAATAGACGAAACTGTTACGAACCTGGAACTCGTGTAGCCACGCCTGACGAGGGCCGTGAGCCTCAAAAGAGATAGGCCCAACGCCCTCGCGAACACCAACGAAACGTGCATCCATGCTGTGCATCCAACCCACGGGTTCCTCCAATGGGCCGATGGGCTCACCAGCCAACGGAAGGCCAAGCAACATAGACACGTCCTCTAGAGTAGGAGCCATCTCACCCCAACGAAAGTGGAAGGTGTGTGTCTCGGGCCTCCACCGATCCACTAAGCAGGTGATCAAAGCTGCATCGTAGTTCAGACGCGAAACGTTATCTCGGGCCTCCACTAATCGAGCGAAAGGTAGTAGTCCAGCCCACTTCAACCTGCAAAACAAATGATGAACAAGCTAAAGCAAGGTCCAACTCGAATATACATTTCAAATTAAAACTAAAACACGTACCTGTCTTCCCACTGAGGGTGTATCATCCAGTTCTTCTTTGGAGTACGGGTCTGCAGTGGGTCGATGCTCTGCGGGTCGGCCTCCAAGTACGATGCACGATGTTTCTGATCAATCACTGGATCGAGCAACGGTCGGGCCGCCATATCTGCAGAAAGATATCAAAAATTGGTGCATTGTTCAAAGATGATACAAATTAAACCATTGATCATAAAGTTTACAAATTAAAGCATAGTTCATAAAAATACAAATTAAAACATAGTTCAGAAATATTACAAATTGTAGCATTGTTCAGACTAATATTACAACTTAAGCATAGTTTATAAATATTACAAATTTGCTACTGTCTCCCTCTAGTTCTTCCCCTCCCACGCCTTCCTCGGTTGCCTCGCCTTCCTCGGTTAGCCGCCGCCGCTGCAGCCGCTGGGTAGAAAGTGGGACATAGGGGGTCCCTGTGTCCAAATTGGTTGCACAGAAAACATTGCCTAGTTGGACCACCCGCTTCTGCTTCATCCATATCATTTCTAATGCGCCTTGTCTCCCGTCGACCTCTGTTTGTACGCAATAACCTTGGGTCAGGGATGTACCGCCTTTCATTTGGTATCACCGTAGTAAAATTTCCCACAACTCTATATCCTAACATCTCACCGGTCCAGGTGTTCATCACAGCCTCTTTCATGTAATACGGAGAGACGAAAGAAATTGAGTCCATCCCTAGTTGTCTGGTAGCTGCCAGCACATGGGAGCATGGAAGGTGAAGCAACTTCGGTTTGTTGCATGTGCACTCGCACGATGGCCATTCTTCATTTCCAATTCTCACCTCATGTGTTCTCACCGCATTCACACAACCAAACTTGTCGGTTGGTAAGCGCACCTCAAACCTCCTTTCCTGATTACCGATGGCCAGAACAGTGTGTGACATACCCTTCTTCATCTTCACATCCATATATTCCATAATGGCCTGACAGTACGGAGTGTTTGGATTTTCCAGCATATGACTCACAGCCAACTGTCGTCTCTCTTTGAAATAATTCATAGTGCCATATAAAATACCCTCCACAAGGGCTGTCAAAGGCAATGCCCTATTTCCCCTTAGCACGAAGTTGTATGATTCAGCTAGGTTGGTTGTCATCACACCATACCTAGCTCCATGTGTGTCATGCAGCAAAGACCACCTTTCTAATGGCTCGTGCTCTATCCACTCTGCAAAATTTTTAATCCGTCGTCCATGCCTCCTTCTAGTATTGGGTGGGTCAAATCCAGGCAGGTCACATAGCCCAATAGGATCTGGCTCGGGGGCTACTGGAACCTGTGTACCCTGTGCCACAGCTGCTGCATGAGCTGCTGCTAATGCAGCTCGGGCGGCTAACCTGTGCCGCACATGGTCCTTAGTGAACTCATCCAGCTTGCCGCGGAGAAAATTGTACTTGCATTCTTGATTCTGCTTGCACAACTTCTTGAACAGATTCATAAGACCCTTGCTCCTAAACTGCGAGAAGAAATTGGCCCCCAGGTGGCGCATGCACCACCTACTCTGCATATCCTGCCATGGCGTCTCTTCATCAGGTCCGGCTTCTTTCAGCGTCTTGATAGCCGCAAGTATACCTGCATGCCTGTCATGGAGCACGCACACATTTGGGCGATCTTTCACTATCGATTTTTTTAACTGCCTGAAGAACCATAACCAGCTAGCAGTGTTCTCGCTCTCAACAAATGCAAATGCGAGAGGCACAATTCGATTGTTGCCATCCACTCCAATTGCTGTCAGAATCTGTCCCTTGTACCTCCCAGTCAGAAAAGTTCCATCTACACACATCACCGGACGACAGTGCATGAAAGCCTCGATGCATATGCTGAATGCGAAAAACACCCTGTGCAGAACCCTGACATTAGGGAACTCAGGTATCACAAAGTCTTGTATGTCCACATGGGTGCCCGGATTTCGGTCCTTCAATGTCTGCAAAAGACGGACGACACCGTCATAAGCATCATAGAAGGTTCCGAATCTGTTCTCCAGTGCTGTCTGTTTAGCCCTCCATGCCTTGCCATATTCAATTTCATACTTATATTGAAGGTGAACTCTTCTCTGGATTGCTTTAACCCCCATCGCTGTATTCTCTACAATCTCCTTGTAGAACAGGCGAGCAAGCAGAGTGGATGTAAGGTTTCGGTGATCCTTCAGCATACTCGTAAGGACACAGGTGTGCGGCACGCAGTCGCTCACCACCCATGTTGTGTCATACTTCGGACAGTACCCATGCACCCTTGCTGGACATCTAGCATCGCTGCAGACCACTGTCAAGAATTTCTGACTTGAAACGGTGGTTCTGAATACCCTTTGCGTGTTCATTGCCCACTGAGTGATTGCTTCCTGCAGATGTCTCTTGTCAGCATATCTAGCACCAACTGAGATGGTGTTCATGCTGTACTCCCAGGCAGAATCGTGCCGATCATCGACTATCATTGCATCCGACAAATCATGGTTCCAAGAAGAGGGGATCGGATCCTCCTCTTCGTTATCATCTGAAGTATCGGATCCACCGGATTCATCTGAGTCAAGCTCATAGTCCACTCCATCCTCGTCTTCCTCGTCCATCATGTTCTGCATCTGCTCTTCTTCTTCATCCTCGCTTTCAAGCTCGACACTACCGTCATGACCACCTGCTGCATGGCTACTCTGCCCGGATTGGAAACTGCTGCCGCCAGCATCAGAACTTTGACTGCTCTGGCCTGGATGGAACTCACCCTCGCCTTCCTGGGAATTCACCACCTTCGCCTCGGGAAGCATTAAGGCGATGGGGTGAGTTCCCCTGCGCTCGCACGCTTCCAACCAGTGCACCCACTGAGAGGTCCGCTCAATCGGCTTCAACCGCCAGAAAATCTGGGTACTTGAGCTGCTCCACAAAGCATGCACACCAACAGTGTATGCTTCGGGATTAAGCCCGAAATTCACGGTCAACCACTCCTTCAACTGACTAACTCGCCATGTTTTTGGGTTTGTCAGATGCAAATCCTCATACTGAAACTCGCTCAGATCAGCTCCCATCGGAGTTGTTCGGACCGTGCCATGACCGAAGTAAACAACGAATTTTACTCTATCTGACATATCTGCTCACCTATACAAATTACAGACTCGTCAAAAAAATCTAGCACCTACACTCTAAAATAAATACAAATCTAGCACCTGCAGTCCTAAATAAATACTATCTACCGGTACATATTTCACTAACTAATGTGCGAAGCTAACGAACGCAACATGCATGATTACGTCATCTAATATCAGGAATTAGGGTTTACCCTTGAAGCGTGCCTAACACCTCCGTCAGCAGCTCAGCTTCTCCACCCCACAGCAGTTGCACCACCAGGCAGCAGCACCACCACGCAGCAGCACCACCTCCACCACCTCCACCACCACCACCACCACCACCACCACCAGCTCCACCACCACCAACAGCACCTCCACCAAAACGCCTCAAAAACTAACCCATCTATAGATCAGCTAATTCTACAACATTTGGTGGTGAAACTACAACAAATGGCTGGATAAATCGCTCACAAACGAGAAAAAATGGTGCTGGACTGAGAGCTAGAGACAGAGAGCAGATGAGAGAGCGAGCTGGAGGAGGAAGATGAGCGTCGAGCAGAGCCGCGGGCGATTTTATTCTGCCGCGCTTCGGGGTCACTGCGCCCGAATCACCCGACTCGGGGTCGCCCCACCCGAAATATGCGCATCGGGATTCTTCTCTCCGACAACGTCTGCTCCTGGCCAGGGGACAGGCCGACACGGGCCATCGGTGGCCGACAGCCACGCTTCGGGGAGGAGCACCCCGAAATTGGCCTGACAAGGCAGATTCGCCTCGTCTCGGGCTCCTCGACCCCGATTTTGTAAATTCGGGTTAGCGGACCCCGACGGTGTATTATTTCTGAAATTTGCTGAAAACGAATATTATTTATGGAATTAATATTAAAAAGTGTATTATTTAAAAAAAATTCGCCGAAGCTGCCGGGTGAGAAAAGTAAGAATCTCTCGCGCACGGGTCGACTTGGGACGCTGTCGGACGCCCTTTTGGGCAAGCCGGTGGATATGCACTTTGTCAAGTCTAGTCGTCGGCGGTTGAAATCTATCACGTGTGTATTTTGCATTTATCAAACGGAAAGAAATATCTCGATGAGTCTAGTGGGGTTTCACTTTGAACAACGATGATGCATTAATAATAGTACTCGGCAAGTGATAAAAAGTGAATATATATTGCTGAAGAAACAACTAATATTTTAATCAAATAAGAGAATACTAATAGACGCCTCTTTTGATCAAAGGTGCGAGCATTTGAGAAAAAACACTCTCGCTCCCGTCTCCCCCCCCCACAGGCGTCCGGGGCGCCCCTAACCCTCCTCTCCAGCTGGACCCCCTCCTCTCCAGCCGGACCCCCTCCCCCTCAGCCCTTTCCCCCACCGCCGCCGCCAGCATGAGGCTTCGGGAAAAACCCGCGCGGTGCCGGAGGCGACGGACAATCCCTTCCCCGCGCGTGAGACGGTCCAACGTGGAGGCTCCCGATCTAGCGGTGGTGAAGTCCGGCGGGGTGGGCTTCGGCCGCAGCACCTCCGGCCGTGTAGGGTGGCTAGCCCTATGGTTGTGACGGCGGCGCCTCGGCGCGCGCCTCTGGTCGCCCTTTCCCGCGCGTCGGGCAGGCCCGTCAGGGCGGGTCGCGGCCGCACGGTGGTGCGGTGGTTCCTGGCCGGCGCGAAGCTTCTCCGTATGGCCACTGGCGGGGCGATGCCTTGCGCGTCGTGCCCGCCGCTGGCTATGTGGGTCTGGCCGGGTCTGGGGTTGTGGGCCTAGATCTGGGCCTGGCAGGGCCCAGCCAGTTGGCCTCTTTTGCCTGGGCGAGCGAAGTGGGCCTTGAATGTGGCGGTGGTGTGGCCGTCGGTAGGGGCTTTCTGCGTTCGTGCTTGATCAATTGTGTCGATCCGGTAGCTTCGCTCGTTCGCATTGGCGGCTTCCTGTCGCTCGCATCGCAGGTCTCTGATGTTGGCTGACCCTGTTAGGGTTTGAGTCTCTGGGCCAGTGCGTGTTTGCCGGGGTAGGCAGCATGGTAATGGTGCTCCGGTGATGGCGCCAGACAATTTTGTTGGCAGTTGCTGTGAAAGCGGTTGGGAAACCCCAAGAGGAAGGTGTGATGAGCACAACAACAAGTTTCCCTCAGTATGAAACCAAGGTTTAATCGACCAGTAGGAGAAAAACGTGACTTCTGAAGGTGTTGCTGGATGACTAATGGCAGAGCGCAGTACCGGTGTCAGCAACAACATGGAACCTGCACACAACACAACCAAAGTACTTTGCCCCAACAACCGGTGATGTTGTCAATCTCACCGGTTTGCTGAACACAAAGGATTAGACTATCGAGTGGAAAGAGATGCTTGCAGAAAGTAAACAAAACTGGATTGCAGTAGATGAATTTAGCAGTGTAAAGGAAATAGGACGGGGATCCACAGTTCACTAGAGGTGTCTCTCCATAGAGATAAATAGCATGTTGGGTGAACAAATTACAGCTAGGCAATTGACAGAATATACATGACAAGATGAGTACTATGAGATTTGATTGTGCATTACAACATAATACATAGACCGTAATCCAACTGCGTCTATGACTAATAATCCACCTTCCGGTTATCATCCGAACCCCTTTCAGTATTAAGTTGCAAGCAACAGATTATCGCATTAAGCAATGTGCGTAAAGTAAACAATAGAATTACCCTTAGATAAAACATTGTTAAACATTGTTGTTTTCTCCCTAGTAGCAAAAACACATCTACAATCTTAGAAGTTATTGTCATTCTCCCAGAAAACTAGAGGCATGAACCTACTATCGAGCATAAATACCCCCTCTTGGAGTCACAAGTATCCACTTGGCCAGAGTTTCCACTAGCAACGTAGAGCATGCAAGATCACAAATAACACATGACATGAATATATAATCAATCTCAACATAGTATACAATATTCATCGGATCCCATCAAACACAACATGTAGGATTACATAAAGATGATCTTGATCATGTAGGGCAACTCACAAGATCTATACATGAAGCACAAAGTGGAGAAGACAACTATCTAGCTACTGCTATGGATCCATAGTCCAGGGATGAACTACTCATGCATCACTTCGGAGGCGGGCATGGTGATGTAGATGCCTCCGGCGATGATTTCCCCCTCCGGTAGGGTGCGGGAAGAGCCCCCCCCGAGATGGGTTCTGCGATGGCGGCCGCGATGGAACTTTCGTGGATGGAGGCTCGGGTATTCAGGGTTTTCTGAGAAGATGTATAAATAGGAGGAGGATTTAGGTCGGTGGGGTGCCTGGGGGGCCCACACCCCCCTTGGCGCAGGTCAGGCCCAGGCCGCGCCATTGGGTGGTTTGGCCACCCTGTGGCACTTCCTCGACCCCCTCTGGACTCTGTCTTTGTTTCGGTAAAATATTGACTTCGGCTTTTGTTTCGTCCAATTACGAGAATATTTCCTGTACAACTTTTCTGAAATACAAAACAACAGAAAACAGGGAACTGACACTGTGGCATCTTGTTAATAGGTTAGTGCCGGAAATGATGTAAAAGTGCAACAAAGTGTAAGCAAAACATATATGAATTGATGTAAAACAAGCATGGAGCATCAAAAATTATAGATACGTTTGAGACGTATCACATGGCCTGGGCTACAACTGATGTCGTGGTTGTGGTCTTTCCCTCCGACCTTCAGGGTCGCGGTAGTGGAGATTTTGCTTTTGCGTTCATGGTGCGATCGAACCTAGTTGGGGCTAGGTATTTGTGTGACTCGGGTTGGAGGTGCGGTAGCGAGCTCTGTTCTGTCCGCTCTCCGTCCTCGCGAAGATGACTTGATTTTTGACCCGGTGGGATCTTAGAGAAAGCTACGCATGGCATTGCCATTGTCGATGATGGTGTCACCTTTCGGGTGTCGCTCACTTATTGAAGGCGTTCCAAAGATGATCCACCGAATTGAGTTGATGGATTCCGTCCCTCTGCCTCATTCTGCTCCCGTTGGTGGCCCCACTTCGGGCAAGCTTCTCTTATAGTGTCTCATGGATCACCCTTTGATCTCTCGCTAATGTCCCAACCCTCTCACCTTGATGTCTACGCACGCTTCTATTCTTCTAGACAGTGCTAGGCCTCCAAGTACAGAGGTTTGTAGAACCGCAGTAAGTTTCCTTTAAATGAATCACCCAAGGTTTATCGAACTCATGGAGGTAGAGGTAAAAGATATCCCTCTCAATCAAGCCTGCAGTTAAGATACAAGAAGTCTCTTGTGTCCCCAACACACCCAATGCACTTGTCAGGTGTATAGGTGCACTAGTTCGGCGAAGAGATAGTGAGATACAAGTAATATGGATGATTATAAGTGGTAATTGCAATCTGAAATGAAAATAGCAGCAAGCAAACATGTAGCAGAACTGGTTGTGACGGTGTTTTAATGTTTCGAAACAAGGCCTAGAGATCTTACTTTCACTAGTGGACACTCTCAACAATGATATCATAATTGAATACATAAATATCATCTCTTTACTATGCTACTCTGAACCACTCTCCGGTTGGATAACGAACACCAATTCACCTCATAAGGCTGCAAAAGCACTCCTTAAAGTTTGCGTTCCAAATCTAGGGACACCCCACTCTGTCACTTTGAGCATCCAAAGATAGTACTAACAAACACCACAATTTCATAGAGACATCCAACTCAAATTATAACTCATGATAAGTATTTCTGTAATCTTTAGCCTAAGAGACACACATGGTGCGCACACTATCACCTTCACACCGTGGGACAAGGTGTCTCCGGAGATCACAATAATAAAACCACTTGAGTAGCATAATAGATGAAGTGTAACATCTACCTATTCAACTAGATTATAAAGCTCATGATCAAATAAAGATCACACCATGGGAGAGAGAGATAAACCACATAGTTACCGGTAAAGCCCTCAACCTCGGGTGAGAACTACTCCCTCCTCATTATGGGAGTCAGCAACAACGATGAAGATGGCGGTGGAGTCGATGGAGATGGCTCCGGGGGCAATTCCCCGTCCCGTCAGGGTGCCGGAACAGAGCTTTCTGTCCCTCGAAACTTGTCTTCGATGATTGCGGAGCTATAACACTTTTTGTGGATGGAGGCTGATTTCTCTAGGGTTTTCGCGTCGGGGGGAAATATATAGGCGGAAGGGCGAGGCCGGCGGGTTCCCGAGGGGCCCACACCATAGCCTAGCACGGCCAGAGGTGGGCCCATGCCATGGCATGGTGTGGCCACCTCGGTGCCCTCCTCCGTTTCTGCTTTGGACTCAATCTTTGTGTCGGAAAAAATAGGAGGTTTTGCTTTGTTTCATCCAATTTCGAGAATATTTCGTGTACAACTTTTTGGAAATACAAAAATAGCAGAAAACATGAACTGACACTGTGGCACCTTGTTAATAGGTTAGTTCCAAAAAAAATGCATAAAAATGCCACGACGTGTAAACAAAACATATAGCAATTGGTGTAAAACAATCATGGAGCATTGAAAATTATAGATACGTTTGCAACGTATCTGCATCCCCAAGTTTAACTCATGCTCATCCTCGAGTAGGTAAGTGATAATAAAAATATTTTTTGAGGTGACATGCAACCAACACAATCTTGATCAAGTTATTGTAAAAGCACTGCAAGCTGAGATCAAAGTACTCTAAACATAGACATGATAGATATAATTCTAACAATGTAACTTAGCAACTATGTTACAACATGAAAAGTAACACGAACAAAAGATCATGAATAATAATGCACTGAAAGCTATTTGTTTGTTTCGAGCATAGAGAAAATATAGCAAAGTGGTATTCAGCTTGTCCTTCATGGAATAACAAAACATAAATCTCAGGACACCTTTAAAGTTCAAAGGTGACTAGATACAAATAGTTTGAGAACAAGAATAACATAATCACGAATCAATCAATAATAAATTTTGGGACTATGCACATTATACTCAGAATGACAATTATGCTCTCTTAATTGGTGCATAAAGTTAGAAGATGAAGACTCAACATAAAAGTAAAAGAAAAGCCTTTCGCAGAGGGAAGCAGGGATTACTCATGTGCTAGAGCTTTTTATTTGAATAAAACAGAGGTATTGAACATATAATTTTAGGAGGTATGTATGTCTATGTCAACGAATGACATCAAATGATTTATCATCCTTTCATGTTTAATGGCTTCAAGAGCGGCTCCATAGAGAGAACAATAAAGTTCCTCTTCTGTTTTGTTTGAACAAGCTAAGTTCATGATTTATCAAGCCCATAGTGTTAGGAGATTTATTTGATTATTTGTTTATTTTATATTTTTTGTGGGTAGGGCACCCATTTGTCTTGCTCTTTTTTTGCAATATTAAGGACTAGCACATTATTCATGCTAGTTAAGGTGTGAAGTCATGAAAATACAATAAAGCATTGAATACTTCCTCATGAGCTAAAATAGGAACACAAAAGAGGTAATAATTTTTGAAGGTTTTAAAGGTAGCACACAAGCAATTTACTTTGAAGTGGCGGGGAAATACCACATATAGGTAGGTATGGTGTACAAAATTGGCAAACTTTGAATTTTGAAAGTTTGATGCACGAGTAGAGCTCATACTTAGTATAGGTGAAGGCTAGCAAAGGATTGAGAGCGACCAACTAAGAGAGCAATAAAGGTCATAATCATGCATAACGACAAAACATTATTAATCAAAGCATAAAGTGATATTACAAGTCAAAAACTAAATGATCATAGAGGCTTTAGGTGACTGGTTTGTAGTCATATCATGGTGTAAGCATGTGCCAAGTCAACCCAATTAAAGCATCAAAGGAGAATACCACAATATTATGCTTTTGTATGATGGAAACAACACATGAGTCTTTCAATGGCACATTAAGCACTCTCAGCTATTTGAGACAATTCATGCTACAACAATAACTACTAAGCATATAATTAAAATAACATCTAACATGATATGCTAAAGTCTAAGCCACAGTCTAAACAAGCTTCCTTTTGCACCACTATAAGCATAAAATATTTTACTCATTTCCAACACCAATCAATTTATCTGAAACAACTCTCATAGATAATTATCAATAAAGACCAGAGAGCTAATCATACCTATCTAAAGAAAACTAATAAGCTCTGAATAAAATACGAGTGGAAAACAAAAGCTAAACGCAGTACTAGCAAAAGAGAACACTCGCAGAACAATAAGAGTGAAAATTAGAGTGTTCTATGCAATGAAAACGGAGTGTCATTCTCCAAAACAAGTATGATGAGATCCAACTATATACTACACCAAACAAAACAAAAGAAAAAAAATAAAAAATAAAGACGCTCCAAGGACAACACATAGTAGATGAAGCAATAAAAATATAGTGTCTTGAAAGATGATCTGATATTTTTGTTGATGAAAAAGAGGATGCCTTGGGAATCCCCAAGATTTTATGCTTGTACCTCTTGAATATTTATTGGGGTGACATGGGCATCCCCAAGCTTGAGCTTTTGTCCATCCTTCATCTCATCACATCATTCTGATCTTTCTACACTTGAAAACTTCCTTCATACAAAACTTCACACAATTTTCATTAGCAACATTAGTGCAATCAAAATAACAAATCCACTTTGGTTCAGTTTCAACACAAGTCAAACATCCATTAAAACATTATCTACTGTAGTAACTTCTTTTAAAAAGCTCTTTCTCTCAAAAGAACTAAAAAAAAATTAAGAGGCAAATGCAAATAGTGGCAGAAATCTGTCAAAATAGAATGGCAGGTAAAGATCGATTTTTTCGAAAATCCTCTGTTGCTCAAATCGAAAAGTGCAAAGTCAATTAAAGTTAGATAATAACCCGGGGCATATGCTCAAAATATTTTAGATCAATTCGACATTCTGGCTGAGAGTAATTTTTTTTTGGTGGCATCACAGAATCTGTTTCGGGGCAGCAACTTCCCCAAATCTTACGTTCTTCCTATTAGAAGCTATTCTTGGAACAAAAACGAAATAAAAAGGATAAGTAGAGGTTGTTACAGAGGTAACAACTTTCAAGACTCAACAAAAAGAATTACAAAAATAAAACATGGGTTATCTCCTAAGAGTGTTTTTAACGCCTTTCAGCTAGGCACGGTAGTTTGAGAAGATGCTCACATAAAAAATATGAATTGAAGTAAAAGAGATCATCAAAAAGCAAATATAAAACAAATTTAAATCTAACCCACTTCCTATGAAAAATAATCTTGTAAAGAAATAAGTCATGAAAGCACAAAGCAACAAACATAGGAAAGCAAAACAAGTGCAACTTCAAAATTTTCATCATAAAGAGGTAAAACTTAATATTGTTGAGATACATAAAACCATGTTTCCCTCTCTCATAATAACTTTCAGTAGCATCATGAATAAATTAACAATATAACTATCACATAAAACATTCTTATCATGAGCCACATGCATAAAATAATTATTACTCTCCACATAAGCATAGTCATCTATCTATCTATTATATTATTAAAACAACAAATAACCAACGGTTTTGATTAGTTTGACAAGAACAACTGACAAGATCAAGTTCCTAACCCGCTCCAGGTGTGGATATGCGCAAATAAGACCCACGTCTATCCCGTCTAGAAAACACACACGAAAACAATTCTCAAGTTGCGTGATGAAAGGATCTGGTTTCAAGTCAGATCTGACGCCGCCTGCCCTCCAGCGCCGCCGCTCCGCATGGCTCTGCTGCCGTATCAACGTTCCGGCCGTCGACGTCGTCGCAGCAGCAACAACCACCGAAAGCCGCCGGTTCTGGTCAACGTGCAAAGCCTGTGGTGTCGAGTTCGACTCGCTTTAGCCTTTAGGAACAGTACAAGGACTCTAAGTCAAATCTCCACCGGCTCAACGTAACTCATCCATCTTTCCCTTTGTTTTTCCGTCGTCAAACACAGGCACGAAGCTGGAATATATGTGGCCTGATCGACGAATTACGTCTCACGTCCGTGAGATCTAAGGTGCCCAGGAGCTTCCAGGAACAAGCCATCCACATGACATGGACAAAGGTAAATCATGGCCGCTTAATTGTCTCAGCTTAGTTATTAAAGGCTGCAGCAATCGATCGATGTACGCACTCTTGGTTCTTGAACATCGCTGATGATAGGTTAATCAACTGTAGATACCGGTGATGCGCAACACGTACGTCAGTAGATCGAAGCAGCCGACTAGAAAAGATT
Source organism: Lolium multiflorum (assembly GCA_030979885.1). Taxonomy (NCBI): domain Eukaryota; kingdom Viridiplantae; phylum Streptophyta; class Magnoliopsida; order Poales; family Poaceae; genus Lolium; species Lolium multiflorum. The sequence continues at coordinate 143,826,059 of CM061751.1, read as the reverse complement.
TGTGGGGCATCGAGGCCTCAAGGGATGCAGGTGTTGTCGTCGTGGTGAACAGACAGTTGCCATATGATGGCTTAAGTTGGGACCGAATGAGCGCTAGAGGATTCGAGGGAGGGTTTTTGATTAGATTGGATGAACTTCCGGATGCTTTCCTCAAGAACTTAGCCAAAGGCAAAGATAGAAGAAGAAACACACAAGGAAGAACTCTGCTCTAGATCTTTCTCTTCATTGATCTCAACAAGTTACAGGTTTCTCAGTACAAGGTCTCCTCTAGATCGCATCGTCCCGCGTATGGGTGTGCCCCCTCTCCTTTTATAGGGGAGAGGGTGGCTTACAGAGGAAGAAACCCTAATGGCATCTTTGACTAGACAAACTACTTTAAAAAGTTACTTTAATCATAGATGACACCGGAGTCTTCTTTAATCAGGGAGGCTGACATCCTCCGGCTTCTTTCAGCGTCATCCTCTTCTTTATCGTCACGGCTTCGTTTAAAGCTACTTTGCTTAGCTCATCCTTGTCCTCTAGCTGGAGAGAATCTTTGGCCAGGTCTGACGTGCTACAGTGCACTTCTTACCGGTAGCCGGTATCTTCTTTATCCGTCGGTATACCCCTCCTGAGGGATACCGGCTTAACTTAGTTAGCCAAACTCTTAACCGTGCTCCGGTATAAACATTAAACCGGTATCTTGATGGCCTAAACCATCCGGTTTTGGCATGCCTTTGGCATACCGGGGTCATCCCCCCAACATTAGTCCCGAAGCTGGTATAGTCCGGTGGATCCTATCCAACGGACCATGCTAGGTTCCCATATCTTAAGGTACCAGTTTAATCTTTCCGGTGGTAAGTTTAGATCTCCCGGCATCTTTGCCGGACTCACATCTTTTTCTCTTTACAAAGTGTCTTCCGGTATCTTATCCCCCGATATCTTAGTCATTAACTCTTTCCTCGGCGAAGTCGAGAATTTCTCGGGTACAGTCCCTATCAGTGACATGCGCACTGTACCTGACGCGCCAGTGTCAGGGGTCACTTCCCTTCGGCTTCTGCGCCAGCAGTTATGGCGCCACACCGGATCCCGCCGCCGTTCCGGATCCGTGCGGCCTCCCTGTGGCATGTTATTTTCTGCGTGTGTATCCTCGCGCCACGTGGCGGCCCACGAAGCGAACCGCCGCGGCCCAGCGGTTGCTGGCCCACTATCTCCTCTTCCTATATAAGGGGGAGCGGTTCCATCTTCCTCCTTTCTTCGCATTCTCGAGTTTCTCGCGCACTCAGAGCTTCTAGCCCTCTTGCGCCATTGCTGCTTCCGTTCGCCGCCAGAGCTTCGTCGCCCGGTGAACTTCCGCCGCTACTCCGCCGAGCCTCGCCAAGCTTTGCTGCGCAGTGGTTCACCGCAACACGTCCGCCGCCGCGCTGTTCGTTCTCCGGCGACCTCGCTTCTCCTTCTTCGTCGCCGGACTTCCTCAACGACTATGGGCTCGCCGCACCACCAGCGACCTTCTCCCTCAGCATCTCCGCCGCCTCAGGTTAGGCTCGATGCGCATTTACCTCTCTTTTCTTTGCTTTTCAGATCTTGGGCCGGTAGAATATTTACTTCCTCTTTTCTTTTGCTTTTCCTCTTACTCGTAGATCTTCGCGCGAGGGTAGATCTTTGGGAAATCTGTTTTTCGGGTAGGTTCGTATGTCTAGTGAAGAGTCTTTTTCCGAGTCACCCTCCAGTAGCCACCGGAGCGAAGCATCCGACGGACTCACAGCAGATCTTGCCCGGATGGAAACCGACACCGGCAAGGATCAAGAGGCCGGCAGCTCTAGCCAAGCCCCCGGAAAAGATCTATCCGGTATCACACGGAGCTGGAAGGCTCCGACGTCCACAACACGAGATCGACTGGCTCTGCCGGTCTAGAAGGATACCGGAAGGGGTATCCTGCCGGCTTCCTGGCGACGAGATCGAATCGGTACTCAAACCCGGTGAGTTCGTAGTCTTCCTTGCTCACTTCGAGCGTGGCTTCGGCCTTCCCGCCTCTGATTTCTTCCGCCAAGTTCTGGATTTCTATCAACTCCAGCCTCACCACCTTCCCGGCAATGCCGTTTTTTATCTTTCTTGCTATGCTTCCTTCATGGAAGGCTACATCGGCATCTGTCCCACTCGCGAGACTTTTGCTCGCTTCTTCTCTCTCCGGATCAATTCCGTCCAGGGCAAGGACATTCCTAAGCCCAAACCCCCCGTTCAATGCAGGTCTTGCATTATCGGCTCCCGCCAAGGGAGCCCCTTCTTTAAATTCACCGGCCTCGAGTCCTGCCGGATATGGCAATCGACGTTCTTTTACGTGAAGAACACCGGCGCCCCAGATCTCATCAATCTGCCGGCTTTCAACCCGGCGCCGCCCACGAAGGTTAACTGGGGCTACTTCCCTGGGACGAATCACATTGAGACGAACCGGGTCGTACGCTTCATGGAGAAGCTCAGGAAAGAGACAAACATCTGCCCTGACGACATCATCCGCACCTTCATCTCACGCCGGGTGCTTCCTCTTAAGCGCCGGGCTCATAAGATAAGCGAGATGTATGGCCCTGCGATCCCACCAAGATCACCGGCCTTCCTCTAAGCAAGGAGGATGTAGTCCTCAAGGCTAAGCAAATCTGCCAAACTGACATGCCGGATGACTGGGACTGGGGCTTCCTGCCTCTCAGCTCCACCAACCCTCCAACCGACGAAGTAAGAGACTGTGGAATCCGGGTTTTTCTACCGGTAACTTTTACGCTGTGGCTAACTGATTTTCTCTTTGTTTTCAGGCCAAGGACCGCTTCCCTCGCATCGAAGCGGAGCGGCGAGGCCCTTGCCGGAAGCGCCCTCTGGACAAGGTTGACCCAGACCCTTACGTCCATTGGACCGATCTCAAGATGGGCCGCATCCCCACTCCGCGCCCTGGTAACTTTTCGTCTGAGGCTCCCGGTTCCAGCGATGATCTCACCATACTTGAGGTAGTTTCCTCTTCCGGTCTCTTATGCATTGTTGCTATTTTCCCTCTGTAGATGCTCCCTCAGCTGGCCCCAAACCACAGGTTCACGAGCACGTGGTTCCTCTGCAGGCCGAGGTCGGCCAGGAGTTCTTGGAGAAGCTCATTCCCCAGAGCAAGAAGAACAAGGCCCCGGCACCTGATGCCGGCTCAAGCCAAGCTCCTCCCGCCAAACGCTTCCGGACGGAAGTCCTTGGGGGGGAAAGAAGCAGGCAAGAGACGCTACCAGGGGAAGACGATGCCGGTCTCCTCTGGGTAAGTTTTTGTTTCTCTGTTTGCTTTATTTTTCAAACTCTTCCTTTTGGTTGCTTTTTGATCTTTTCTCTCTCTCTTGTTCAGCCCTGCGCTTAAGCTCTCCAAGAGCGCCAGCGGCACGAAGCCGGAGAGCTCCGAGGGAACCGCGGGACCTCAACTCCTCCTCTCACTCAAGCCCGGTACCCTGGTGCGGCAGCCCTCCCTCCCCTCGGGAGGCACCTCAAGTGCGGGGCGCACGGCCCCTACACCTCCAGAACACCGCGCGGAGGAGGACCTCATCTCCCCTCCAGAAAAACAAGATACCAGCGCCAGCAACATCGGCGCCGATGATGAAGCTGCCGGGCGGGCGGAGCCTCTGGTTCCTCCCGCCCCGAAAAGAAAGAAGAAGAAGAACTCGAACTCTTCCCCCACCAAGTCCGTGCCGGATACTTCCGCGCCGGCAAGTTCTACACCGCCGCCAGAAGCTCCTATCCTCGAGCCAACTGGGGCCACCCCAACGCCGCCGCTAAGCCAAGGACCCTCCGCGGCTAAGCTGACGCCGCCGCCAGAAGGCAGCAAGCTCCGCGTGTCGGAACCCTTCAAGGGGAAGGCCACGGCCTCCGGCACTTCATCCGCCGACCAGCAATCCTTGGTGCTGCACGTCGGCCGCGCCGCTGCCGCGGCCGGAGAAAAACCTTCCGGCGTCTTGGGCCGGATCACCGAGCTAAAACGCGAAGGCCGCGAGCTGGGGCACCTGGCTGATTATGCTGAGAAGTGGAATGCTGCGGATGTGTCCGCAGCTACCCGCGGCCTAGGGAAGGACCGGCTTCCGGCGCCGGACCCCGCTGGCCCTCGGTGCACGGAGGAGCACTTCATGCGGCTAAGGCGCGCGGTGAAGGAGCTGGACAACGCGTGGCACGATGCCACCAACAACATGGTGGTAAGTTTCACCAAACTCTTTGCAATTTTTCAATTCATGCCGGTTTCTTTCTTTTCGGACTCTGTCTATCTTCCCAGTCCCCGAGTTTCGTGTTGAGAGCGCAGATCTTAGCGCGAAACTTAGGTAAAAAACTTCGAAAAACTTGCATAGCCAGTCCCCGAGTTTCGGGTTAAGAACATAGCTCTTAGCGCGAAACGTAGGTAGAAACACAAAGAAACCGGCATAGCCAGTCCCCGAGTTTCGGGTTAAGAACTTTGCTCTTAGCGCGAAACTTAGGTAGAAACTTCAAAAAACCGGCATAGCCAGTCCCCGAGTTTCGGGTTAAGAACTTTGCTCTTAGCGCGAAACTTAGGTAGAAGCATAAATAAACCGGCTTCTTCTTTCTAACACTTTTTCTTGAACAGAGCACGGCCGACGCTCGGAGGCACCTCTTTGAGGAGCTTCTGTGGGAGCACCGGGATCTTGCTGAAGCGCATAGCAAGTGCCAAGGTGAGTTTCTGTGCCTCCGACACCTTCTTACCGGAAGCCTTTCTCTTCTAGCACTCACAAATTTCTTCGTATAACAGCTATCCCGGAAGCTTCCATCGAAGCCCTCAAAACTCAGCTCGCCGCACTCCAAGGTACCGCTTCTTCTTTTCCGGTTGACTTGTCTTCTTTCGTTTCTTTAGTTGCAATTTTGTTAACGCTTTCTTTCCGGGCTCCAGGTGAAAAAGAGCAGCTCATCAAGGAGCATCGCAAGGCTCTGGACAACCAGGAGCTTTATTCCAAGGGGCTGAAGGACCAGCTGATCCAGCTTGGGCTCAAGCACAACGAGGCGATGAAGGCCGCCCAAGCCGCCGCTGAGGCCAAGCTGAACGAAGCTCTGGAGGATGCCAACAACTCCACCGTGGTGCTGCGGGCGGAGCTTGAGGAGGGAGCCAAGGCGCGGAAAGCAGCCGAGGATCAGGCCGCGCGCTTGGAGGGGGAGCAGAAGGAGTATGACCAACTGGTCATGCAAACCGACGCGCTTTCCCTCAGTAAGTTGTCTTCTTTCTTTTCTGGTTTTGCTTATAAGCTTATATTTTCCGGTTTCATGTCCTTATCCTTTTTTCTTTGTCTTGCAGGGCTTTTCCCGGATTCTCAGCTGCACGCGCAGAAGAAGGTGGCCGAGCGCCGGATCCAGCAGGAGTACAAGAACCTGGAAGCGCCGTGGGATCCTTATGACCACCTGGTCGCCCTCTCTGCGCGGGTTTCCCACATGCGTGCGGTGGACCGGAACCTCGCGGATCTGCCCGATGTGGCGATCCACCTCTTCAAGGTGATGTGGCCTGGGGAGGTGGAAGCCTGACGCTTACCTCCGAATGCCTGAAGGGTGCCGGCCGGAGAATCCGGGAGTGGCAATGCTCTGCGGCTCGTGCCGGAGCGGATGCAGCGCTACGCGTCGCCTGCTCCTGGTACGAGGACTTGGACTGGACGCCCTCCAAGGTGTGCGCGAGAACGCTCCTACAGACATGGATCCGGTCCTCACCGCGAAGCGGCAGGATCGAGCCTACCGGATTGCTGAGTACGCCTCGGTCCGCACCTTCATCCCTCCTCCTCCCGACGTCAAGGACTACCTCAGCGACGACGAAGAAGGAGAAGATGAGGAAGATGAAGATGCCGGAGTGGGCGATGCGCCCCCGGAAGCTCCAGAGGCCGGTGCTGCTCCTCCTGAAGCCCCTGCTGCCTAAGTACTTGTTGTGATATGTTTGCCTGCTCCTGCTTATCTCAAAATGATGCTCGTTAAATTCTACCCCGGTATGCCGGGGTTTATGATGTAACATAAAACTTAGCTGCTCTTTTGGCTATGGTATCATGTTTGTCTGCCGGTATGTTTTACCGGTAACTTATTAAGTTGTGTTTGTTCTGTTGACTTAGCATTTTGCTTATCGTTTTGCTTTTATCTTGCACTGCGAAGATTCCGGAATTGTTTCCGCATCCAATCCGATGCACACTTGGTTCTTTTGCTTTGCCTCTGCCTACCTCTCTGGGTTTTTTGGCGTACGAGTCACAAAGTTCTTTCGCCAAGCAAGAACTTTCTTGAACTTAGAAATAATTCGAAATTTTCGTAAAAAACCGGTACAACCGGGGTTAGTTAAATTTTTCCGGACTGTTCGTTCCCACTCTCTCTTTTCGTCGTTCACGTGCTTAATTCCTACTGGTTTATCTTGCTTGCCATGAAGCCGGGTTGCGGACAGCAGCAGAGTCAAAGACTCCGGTAGGTTTAGCACGTTACTAAACCGGAAACAAGAAATGTTCAACAAGCAACCGGTGAACTGAAAAAATAGACATATTGCATGCAACTTTAGTAGGGGTAGTCCCCGAGATTTATTCGAGGTTCCGACATCTTTTATTCATAGCAAATAAGGTACAAAAAGGAACTTCTTACACCACACTTCATGAGTAGAAAGGACGCAACAAAGCTATGTTCCACGGACGCTTGGTCTCATCTCCGGATTTGTCCGCCTTTCCTTTCTTCCATTCCTGTGCATCAATTAGGTAGTAGGCATCATTGTGAAGAGCTTTGCTCACAATGAAAGGTCCCTCCCATGGGGGTGAAAGCTTATGCCGGCCTTCAGTGCGCTGCACTAGGCGTAACACGGATCTCCTTCCCGGAACACCCTCGGGTTAACCTTCTGGCTATGATAGCGTCTGAGGTTTTGCTGGTAAATGGCTGTTCTTGCCAGTGCCAATTCTCTTGCTTCTTCTAGCAAGTCCACATCATTTTCTCTGGCCTCTTTTACCTCTTCTTCGGTATAGAGTTGCACCCTTGGTGAATCATGGAGAATGTCGGTTGGTATGACCGCTTCTGCTCCGTAAACCATGAAGAATGGAGTGTATCCAGTGGACCGGTTTGGAGTTGTTCTTATGCTCCACAGCACTGATGGTAGCTCATCGAGCCAACATCCCGGTGACTTTTCCACCGCGTCGATGAGTCTTGGTTTGATACCGGAGAGTACCAAAGCATTTGTTCTTTCCACTTGGCCATTGCCTTGTGGGTGTGCCACTGAGCACAAATCCAACCGGATGTTGTTATCCTCACAAAATTGTTTGAACTCACCTTGAGCAAAGTTTGAGCCATTGTCAGTTATGATACTATGCGGGTATCCATACCGCAGGATGACATCTTTTAGGAACTTCACAGCCGTATGCCCATCACACTTTGCGATAGGCTTTACCTCAAGCCACTTTGTGAACTTATCTACCATCACTAGAATGTGGGTCATGCTGCTCCTTGCAGTTTTGAATGGGCCAACCATGTCAAGGCACCAAACAGCAAACGGCCAAGTTAATGGTATAGTTTTTAAACCGGATGCTGGGGTATGATTTTGCTTGGCGTACCTCTGGCACCCGTTGCATTTTCTTACCAAATCCTCGGCATTTTCCAAAGCAGTGGGCCAATAGAACCCATGCCGGAACACTTTTGCCACCAGTGCCCTTGATGAAGCGTGGTGCCCACATTCCCCTTGGTGAATCTCCGCAAGCATTTCTTTTCCTTCTTCCGGTTCCACACATCTTTGAAGGACACCGGTAACACTTCTCTTGTACACCTCGCCATTGATGATGGTGTATGCCTTTGACCTTCTCTGGATTCTTCTGGATTCATTTTCGTCAACCGGCAAGGTGCCGTTGATCAGGAATTCCTTAATAGGTTTAACCCAAGATGGTGCCTCCCGAACCAGGAACACTGGTACGTCTATCTCCATGCTATCCACCAGCATTGCTTCCTCCGGTATGGACGCAGCGGTCCCCGAGCTTACCGGAACAGTCCCCGAGTTTGCCGGAACAGTCCCCGAGTTTGCCGGAACAGTCCCCGAGTTTCCTTCATCGATATCCATTGGTACAACATGTGATTCCGGTACGAAAATTGATTCCGACTCCGGACTCGGTTTGATCGATGGTACTCTTAAGTGTGCCAAGGCTATTCCGGGAGGAATTTCCTGCCTAGATGAGCCCAGCTTGGACAAAGCATCCGCGGCTTCATTTTCCGCACGCGGCACATGGTGAAACTCACACCCTTCAAAGAAGCCGACAATCTTTTGCACGTGAAACCGGTATGAGGTCATGTTGGCATCTTTGCGTCCCAATCTCCGGAACATTGTTGCACCACAGATCTGAATCTCCGTAGCAAATGATCCGGTGTGCACCGATTCTTTTGCGACCTTAAGCCCATGGATCAAAGCCTCGTATTCAGCGACATTGTTTGATGCCCTGAAATGCACTTGCAAAACATACCGGAGATGATCTCCCTTAGGTGAGGTAAGTACCACACCGGCACCTAGACCCTCTTTGAGTTTGGATCCATCAAAGTGCATCTTCCAGTATTCTATCTTTTGCTCCGGCGGCTTGTATTGCATTTCCGCCCAATCAACCAAGAAATCAGCCAAGGCTTGCGATTTTATGGCATCTCTTCTTTCATACACTGGCACATATGGTGATATCTGGATCGCCCACTTTGCGATCCTACCGCTAGCATCTTTGTTGCACATGATATCGGAAATGGGTGCCTCGCTCACTACCTTCATGGGGTGTTCCTCAAAGTAATGCTTAAGCTTTGTGGCGGCCATGAACACGCCATAGGTCATCTTCTGGAAGTGCGGGTAGTTTTGTTTTGAGAGGAGAGCACCTCGCTCAGGTAGTATACCGGCCTCTGGACGGTTTTTCCTTCTTCTTCTCTTTCTACTACCACAACAACACTTACAACCCGGTTAGTTGCTGCTATGTACAGCAACATGGGCTCTCTTTCCAAAGGCGAAGCCAATATCGGTGCAGTGGCTAGCATTGTTTTTAGCTCTTTAAACGCCGCATCTGCCTGAGGGATCCAGACGAACGTGTCGGATTTTTTCATTAAGGCATAGAGTGGCAGAGCTTTTTCTCCCAACTGTATGAGCAGAAGCATGATGCCAAGCTTAGGTAAACTTTTGCACGTCCTTGAGATCGTGCGGTATGGTCATTCTTTCTATTCCGGATCTTTACCGGATTCACCTCAATGCCCCGGCTTGATACAAGGAAGCCAAGCAACTTACCGGCGGGAACACCGAAAGTGCACTTTGCCGGATTGAGTTTCATCCGGAACCTTCTTAAGTTATCGAATGTTTGCCGGATATCGTCGATTAAGGTATCTTTTACCTTGGTTTTTATCATGACATCGTCCACATAGACCTGATCGATCCGGGGTAAGGGGAAAGGATCTTTTGGGCAAGCCTTGTTCAGGTTGGTGTAGTCGATGCACATGCGCCACACCTTTGGAACTTTTGCTTCGAGGTTCTCTGCTTTCTTCTTTTCGACCAGCACCGGATTGGCTAGCCACTCAGTATGTAGCACTTCCATGATGAAACCGGCAACAAACAACTTTGTCACTTCTTCTCCAATGATTTTTCTCCTATCCTCAGCAAACCGGCGTAAAGGTTGTCGCACCGGCTTAGCATCCTTCCGGACGTTCAAAGAGTGCTCAGCCAGCTCCCTCGGAACACCTACCAAGTCATCAGTGGACCAGGCAAAGATATTCCGATTCTCACAGAGGAAGGCGTGAGCGCGCTTTCCTATGCCTCGGGGCCGACCGATACAAACGGTGCGCTCAGGGTAAGCCGGATCCAGTATGATGTCCTTTGTTTCTTTTGTCGGCTTGAACGCCGGTGCCTCAAGCACCTGCCGCTAAGCTCAAGCTGTGAGAAGCCAGCCAGCGCTACCGCAATTTGCATCCTCTTCTTTTCCTCTGCAATCACCAGCGACTCTGCCAGATTTGATCCGGCGGAAGCAGTTTCCAGCGAAATCTTGTAGTTTCCCACCACAGTTAAGGGTCCACGAGGTGCCGGCATCTTCATCTTGAGATAGGCCGTATGGGTTGAGGCCATGAAAGCTGCCAATGCCGGTCTCCCCAGCAATGCATGGTAAGGACTATCTAGGTCCACCACCTCGAACTCAATGTTTTCAACCCGGCAATTGTCACGTCCTCCAAACGACACATCCACCCGGACTTTTCCTACCGGCGCGCAGGACAAGCCCGGAACGATTCCGTGGAAAGTTGTACGCGTTGGCTGTAGCATGTTTTCTGTTATGCCCAGCGTGTTCATGGTGTGACGGTACATGATGTTTATGTTGCTCCCATTGTCTATCAGCACCTTGCTGAACTTGACTCGAGTAGTTGGCCCATGCATGATTGGGTCTACCACAAGAGCATAACCACCCGGATTAGGCATTATCTTAGGGTGATCCTTGAACGACCAGGAGATCTCTTGTTCTGACCACAACATGTACTTTGGTACTGCCGGCATCACAACGTTCACTTCCATGGAGCGGCGATGTAGGCTCTGCCTGTCGGTTGGCTCAGTGACGAACACAACACAGCACACATCCGGATCCTTGTAAATGTTCCGGCCCAAAGGTGCCGGTGGAGGTGGTTGGCCGTGGCCTTCTCCCACCTGATGAACTTGCTGATGCTGCTGCCTGTTTGGCTGAGGCTGTCCGGTAAGCGGTGGTGGTGGTGGTAGTTGATGCTGATGCAGCATATCTTGAGATGGTGGTAACATCGTTGAGCACCCTTGTGCCTGCGCATCTTTTACTGCTCCCTTGAGCATCAAGTACTTAGTCCAAGAACAATCCTTCGTCAAATGATTTGACGGGTGAGCCGGATTCGGAGTGTGCCACCGGCAAGGTTGATCCATTGCGGCCTCCATGGTGTATTTCCCAGGTTCCTGCCAATTCTTTTTCTGGCCCCAGGGTTTCTTTTCAACCCATTGTTTCTTAGGACCCGCCCATGGTTGTGATCCAGTTTTCTGCCTCTGGCTGCCGCTGGCATTAGAGTTATCTTGTACCGCAGCAACTTGCTGCGGACCGTACCTTCGATTCGGGAACTCTTCCCTTCTCTTGTTGTTCCGGTTATCTCGGTATTGCTGCTGAGGCGGGTTTGATTGTTCCGGCTCAGCTTGTACCGCCGGTTGCAATGGGTCTCCCAATGCGTAGTTATCTGCCACACGTATCATCTCTGCCATAGTTACCGGCATGTTCCGCTGCAGCTTTTGCCACAACGGCGAACCTCTACGGCATCCATTGCAAAACCAAGCTATGGCTTGCGCCTCTATCACCCCTTCGCAGGAGTTTCTCGTGGAGTTCCACCGGGCCAGGTAATCCCGGTCTGTTTCTTGTGGGCGTTGCACGCACAAAGCGAGCTGCTGAGGCCTGTTGGGCCTCCGGTATGTGCTGGTGAAATTACTCACAAAAGCTTCCTCAAAGTCCAACCAATCGTTTATGCTTCCTGCCGGCAAGTTGTTCAGCCAAATTCTTGCCGGTCCGACCAAGAACGATGGTACAATTCTCACGGCCCAACGCCGGTTTCCTCCTCGATTACGCTTCCTCGCCACCAGCGACGTATCGCGGTCACGTAGTCCGCGAGCCAGTCTTCCGGCTTAGTGGTGCCATCATATGTTTTCGTGTCACGGGGCAACTGAAGTTGCGACCGGTGGTTCCTCTTTCATGATCCTTGGACCAAAGCATTTTGGACCGGAGGACATACCTCGATTATTTCTGATAAATACACCCTGTCCAGACGGTGCCTCGCATCCCGTTCCGGCAGGTGCCTTTCTCCCAAGCGTTCTCCCAATGGGTTCCGGTGTGCTGTGAGTCTTGTCGAATCAGCTTCATCGTATCGTTCCGGTACCGCGGCCCTTGCCTGCCGGTACCTTGGGGGAAGTGTTTCCTCCTCTTCGTACGCTGCCCTTGCAGCTCGATAATTTTGCCCGGTTTCGTGTCTACCGGCATGATTGTTCGGCATAGCCTCTCCTGGCGTAGCCTGATCTGCCCCTTGGCTTTTTCTACCGGCATCATGTTGCCCGGCTTGTTGCTTTCCGGCAAGAACCGGATCATACACAGTCATCTGCTGCGCATTCATTTCTTTTTCTCTTCTTCTATCCGGATGGGGGGACGATGCCTGCCCATGGGACTTGCTTCCGGCATTCTTTGTTGAATGCGCGGATTTTGAAGCCACAACTTTGTTCAACTTAGCAAGCTGCTCAGCATTCTGCTGCTCAATAGTTTCAAGCAAATCTCTAACACGCTCTTGCTGTTTTGCCAAAGCCTCTCCGGAAAGCGACTCGCACAGCTCTACTGCAGCCTTAGCAGCTTTTATAGTTTTATCCGGGCTACTGTACTTAGGTTTCTCTACGATGCTCACAGATGTACTTTTGCCGGCAAGAATTTCCTTACGCAAATCCTGATCTAGATTGCGAGCTTTAAGCTGGTTTTCCGGCATCCTAGCAGCATGAGCGCTAACAGAAGCAAAGCCATGGGCAGCGTTGTACTCACGTCGGGTTAGGTTCAGCTCGCGCCCGGATGATGTCGGCGCCGTTCACCAGCAGCTTCTTGCGTGTGGCCTCCAGCTCCGCCTGAGCCGTTGCCGGGTCGATGTTCTGCGCGATGGGCGTTGCCAGCACGTTCATCGCCGCCTGAAGCGGTGTTTCCGGTGGTGCGGAAGATGCTCCCGCCGCGCCTGCGTTGCGCTCCAGCGGTGGCTTGGCCGCGCGGGTCGATGCCGCACGACCAGCACCTTCTTCCACAGCCTCCTTGCCAGCGTCAACCGCGCCAGCCATCATGACCTCCACGCTACCGGCGGCGCGGCCAGCACATAGCCACCTTGGCGGATCCGGCGCCACCACAGCGAGCGGAGGCGCACGGGACGGTGCCGAAGTAGACGCGGTGGCTGCTGAACTCGATGATGCGGCCGTTCTTGGGGAAGATGCCGCCGTTGGTGAAGCATCCCGCGTTGTCGTTGATGAAGTCCATGAAGTAGATGCGCTGCACGAGCGCAGACACGGTCCACTGGCCGGCGACGTCGAGGATGCTGATAACCCACAAGTATAGGGGATCGCGGCAGTCTTCGAGGGAAGTAAAACCCAAATTTATTGATTCGACACAAGGGGAGGTAAAGAATACTTATAAGCCTTAACAACTGAGTTGTCAATTCAGCTGCACCTGGAAAAGCACTAGTAACAGGGGTGATGTGAAAGTAGCAGATGATATGAGAGCGATAATACAGATAACACAGCAGCGTAATAGTAATATGAGAGCAATGGCACCGAAAATAGTTGATACTACTTCCAATGACATGTAGAACGAGTATATGATGATGAAAGATGGACCGGGGTTCCCAGCTATCTACACTAGTGGCAACTCTCCAATAACAAGTGTTGGGTGAACACATTACAGTCGGGCAATTGATAGGATTGAAATAGCATTAAGACAGAATATCAAGATCATTAATCATGTAGGCATGTTTTCCATATATAGTCATACGTGCTCGCAATGAGAAACTTGTACAACATCTTTTGTCCTACCAGCCGGTGGCAGCAGGGCCTCAAGGGAATCTACTTGGAAATTAAGGTACTCCTTTTAATAGAGCACCGGAGCAAAGCATTAACACTCGGTGAAAACATGTGATCCTCATATCTAAGCCTTTCCCTCCAGTTGTCCCAATTTCTATCACTTTGGGGCCTTTGGTTCGGACATAGACATGTGCATACAACTTGTAGATACAATCTAAGCAATAAGTATAGAGCTCAAATCTAAGATCATGCCACTCGGGCCCTAGTGACAAGCATTAAGCATAACAAGATTGCAGCAACAATAACTTCACAAACTTTGTAGATAGACAATCATAACGTAACAATCCATCGGATCCCGACAAACACAACACCGATTACATCAGATGAATCTCAATCATGTAAGGCAGCTCATGAGATCATTGTATTGAAGTACATGGGAGAGAGATACCAACTAGCTACAGCTAGAACCCGTAGTCCATGGAGGAACTACTCACGGAGCATGATGGAGGCGATGGCGTTGATGGAGATGGCTTCGGGGGCACTTCCCCGTCCCCGGGTGCCGGACAGACTTCTGTCCCCCGAATTGGAGTTTCGCGATGGTGGCGGCGCCCCTGGAGTCTTTCTGGAGTTTCGTCAATTGGTACTGCGTTTTTAGGTCGAAAGGGCTTAAATAGGCGAAGAGGCGGCGCGGGAGGGGCGACAGGGTGGCCCCACACCAGGCCGGCACGGCCAGGGTGTAGGCCGCGCGGCCCACCTGTGTGGTGGCCCCTGGCTCTCCTCCGACTCTCCTTCGGTGTTCTGGATGCTTCCGGGAAAAATAGGATGTTTGGCGTTGATTTCGTCGAATTCCGAGAATATTGCCCGAACAGCCTTTCGGAACCAAAACAGAAAACGAGGAACTGGCATTGTGGCATCTTGTTAATAGGTTAGTTCCGGGCATAAAAACATTATAAAGTGCAAGCAAAACATGTAAGTATTGTCATAAAACAAGCATGGAACATCAGAAATTATGGATACGTATCAGCATCCCCAAGCTTAGTTCCTACTCGTCCTCGAGTAGGTAAACGATAAAAAGAATAATTTCTGTAGTGACATGCTACTTACATAACCTTGATCATACTATTACAAAGCATATGAGATGAATGAAGTGACTCAAGGCAATGATCTATAGTTGCTAACAAATAGATAACATATAGCAAAACTTTTCATGAAGAGTACTTTCAAGACAAGCATCAAAAGCCTTGCACAAGAGTTAACTCATAAAGCAATAGATTCAAAGTAAAGGCATCGAAGCAACACAAAGGAAGATTTAAGTTTCAGCAGTTGCTTTCAACTTTCAACATGCATATCTCATGGATAATGGTCAACACAAAGTAATATGATGAATGCAAATAAGCAAGTATGTAAGAATCAATGCACGGTTGACACAAGTGTTTGCTTCTAAGATGGAAGGAAGTAGGTAAAGCTGACTCAACATAAAGTAAAAGAATGGCCCTTCGCAGAGGGAGCATTGATTGCTATATTTGTGCTAGAGCTTTGGTTTTGAAAACATAAAGAGAGCATAAAAGTAAAGTTTTGAGAGGTGTTTGTTGTTGTCAACGAATGGTAGTGGGCACTCTAACCCCTTGCCAGACAAACCTTCAGAGCGGCTCCCATTTTATTTTTATTTTTGTGTGGCACTCCTTCCAACCTTTCTTTCACAAACCATGGCTAACCGAATCCTCGGGTGCCTACCAACAATCTCATACCATGAAGGAGTGCCTTTTTATTTTAGTTTTATTATGATGACACTCCTCCCCACCTTTGCTTTCTCAAGCCATGGCTAACCGAATCCTTCGGGTGCCGTCCAACAATCACATACCATGGAGGAGTGTCTATTTTTGTTAATTAATTTGGGACTGGGAATCCCATTGCCAGCTCTTTTTGCAAAGTTATTGGATAAGCGGATGAAGCCACTAGTCCATTGGTGAAAGTTGCCCAACAAGATTGAAAGATAAACACCACATACTTCCTCATGAGCTATTAAACATTGACACAAATTAGAGGTGATAAATTTTGAATTGTTTAAAGGTAGCACTCAAGCAATTTACTTTGGAATGGCGGAGAAATACCATGTAGTAGGTAGGTATGGTGGACACAAATGGCATAGTGGTTGGCTCAAGGTTTTGGATGCACGAGAAGCATTCCCTCTCAGTACAAGGCTTTGGGCTAGCAAGGTTATTTGAAGCAAACACAAGTATGAACCGGTACAGCAAAACTTACATAAGAACATATTGCAAGCATTATAATACTCTACACTGTCTTCCTTGTTGCTCAAACACTTTTACCAGAAAATATCTAGACCTTAAGAGAGACCAATCATGCAAACCAATTTCAACAAGCTCTACGGTAGTTCTCCACTAATAGGTTTAAACTACATGAAAAAAACTTAATCATGATCTACTTGAGAGCTCAAAACAATTGCCAAGTGTCAAATTATTCAAGACAATATGAGGCATTTTCTGTTTCCAACCAAATAACCATAAGTGATGTAGCTTCCAACTTTTATCATTGAACATTAAAAGTAAAACGAAGAACAAGTGTTCATATAAAAAGCGGAGCGTGTATCTCTCCCACACAAGGATTGCTAGGATCCGAATTTATTCAAACATAAACAAAATAAAAGCACACAGACGCTCCAAGTAAAGAACATAAGATGTGACCGAATAAAAATATAGTTTCAAGAGAAGAAACCTGATAATTTGTCGATGAAGAAGGGGATGCCTTGGGCATCCCCAAGCTTAGATGCTTGAGTCTTCTTGAAATATGCAGGGATGAACCACGGGGGCATCCCCAAGCTTAGACTCTTCACTCTTCTTGATCATAGTATATCATCCTCCTCTCTTGACCCTTGAAAACTTCCTCCACACCAAACTCAAACAAACTCATTAGAGGGTTAGTGCATAATCAAAAACTCACATTTTCAGAGGTGACACAATCATTATTAACACTTCTGGACATTGCTCAAAGCTACTGGAAGGTAATGGAACAAAGAAATCCACCCAACACAGCGAAAGAAGCAATGCGAAATAAAAGGCAGAATCTGTCAAAACAGAACAGTCCGTAAAGACGAATTTTAAAGAGGCACCAGACTTGCTCAAATGAAAATGCTCAAATTGAATGAAAGTTGCGTACATATCTGAGGATCACTCACGTAAATTGGCATAATTTTCTGAGTTACCTACAGAGAATTAGGCCCAGATTCGTGACAGCAAGAAATCTGTTTCTGCGCAGTAATCCAAATCTAGTATGAACCTTACTATCAAAGACTTTACTTGGCACAACATTGCAATAAAATAAAGATAAGGAGAGGCTGCTACAGTAGTAACAACTTCCAAAACACAACAAAACAGTAGCAAAATAAACACATGGGTTATCTCCCAAGAAGTTCTTTCTTTATAGCCATTAAGATGGGCTCAGCAGTTTTAATGATGCACTCGCAAGAAATAAGAGTTGAAGCAAAAGAGAGTATCAAAAAGCAAATTCAAAACACATTTAAGTCTAACCCACTTCCTATGCATAGGAATCTTGTACACAAATAAATTCATGAAGAACAAAGTGACAAGCATAAGAAGATAAAACAAGAGTAACTTCAAAATTTTAAGCATATAGAGAGGTGTTTTAGTACCATGCAAATTTCTACAACCATATTTTCCCCTCTCATAATAATTTTCAGTAGCTTCATGAACAAACTCAACAACATAACTATCGCATACAGCATGCTTTTCATGATTCACAAACACATAATTTTTATCAAGCTCAAAAATAGTTGGATTAAAACTTTCAAACACACTTTTATCAATAATATAACAAGATGGTTGATCAATCTCAAGAGATATGGGACTCATAGATAATGTCAAGACCTCTCCAATCCCATTTTCATTAGTAGTACAATTAATATTATCAAGTAACATAGGACCATCATCAAGAGCTTTATCATAAACATTTGCTACGCAAAATTCTTTAGTACCATGCATTTCGACATCAGGCACAAACAAAGCATTATCATAAGATTTATCAAAGTAGCATGGATTATCATAAATAACAGTAGCATAATTATTCTCACAAGTTTTACTCATAGGGAATATTTCAAGAGAATCCACATGAACATAACATTCAACCTCTTTCGGTAAGCATGGAGAACAATCAAATAGTGTAAGAGATAAAGAGTTACTCTCATTAGAAGGTTGGCATGGGTAGCTAATCCATTCTTCCTCCTTTTGTTCATCACTCTCCTCTTCTTTTTCATCCAATGAGCTTTCAGGTTCATCAATTTCCTCCTCTTTTTCATCCAATGAGCTTTCAGGTTCATCAATTTCTTCTTCCACAGGTCCCTGCAAATTGTGAGTGCATTCTTGTGCATTAATGAGTCTCTCTTTATAATCAATGATATAAGGATTATCGGTGTAACTTTCATTGCAAAAATTAAGGATAGAAGAGACATAATCTTTAAGGTCCTTACAAACAACACAAGTTTCATAATTTTTAACCATGAAGGATTCTATCTCAGAGGCTCCCATAAATATGACAAATTGTTCTACCTCTTCAAACCCAAAATGAATATAGCTATTCCGATTATAGTTCTTAATTAAAAATTCCTCACTAAAGCCACATTGAAATTTAAGATGTTTAGTGTCCTGTTGAGAGCAACAGTTTATATCATGGCGTTTAAGCAAGATTTTAGCAATTGTATTCAATTTTTCTATCACAGCACTCATCACTTTTCCCGCTCTTGATTCTCTATAATTATTATAATATTCTATAAGCTCCAAGTAGGTTGTAGGTTCTCCCATAATAGCAGTTTTTAGATTTTTCAAATTTTTATGGATTTTCGGGTATATGAGAAAAGTAAAACAAGACAAAAAGAAACTAGACAAAAGTAAACTAAGAAAAATAAAACAAGACAGAAATAAACTAAGTGATACGTCCAATTTGCATCACTATTTTATATCATAATTTGCTGTTATTCATTGATATATTTCATATTGGGACACAATACTTATGTTATTTCATCTATTTTGCATGTTTCATCATTATTGGAGGATCGAACACCGGAGCCAGGATTCTGCTGGAAAAAGCACCGTCAGAACGCAATATTTCGGAAGATCAACTGTGGAAGGAAATTATACCAAAAATCCTATTTTTCAAGATGACGAAGGAAGCCAGAAGGAGGAGCCAGGAGGAGCCAGGGTGGGCCCACACCCTAGGGCGGCGCGGCCCAGGCCCTGGCCGCGCCGCCATGTGGTGTGAGGGGCCCACGACCCCTTTCGCCTCCTTTTCTTCGCCAAACCCTTCGTCCCGAAGACCTAAGCCACAGAGGAATCCTCACGAAGGGTTACAGCCGCCTCTGCGGGGCGGAGAACACCAGAGAGAAAGAGCTCTCGGCGGGCAGGAATCCGCCGGGAAATTCCCTCCCGGAGGGGAAATCGACGCCATCGTCACCGACATCGAGCTGGACATCATCACCATCACCATCATCATCATCTCCACCATCATCACCGCCGTCATCACCGCTGGACACCGTCATCGCCGTAGCAATTTGGGTTTGATCTTGATTGTTTGATAGGGGAAACTCTCCCGGTATCGATCTATACTTGTTGTTGATGCTATTGAGTGAAACCATTGAACCAAGTTTATGTTCAGATTATTATTCATCATCATATCACCTCTGATCATGTTCCATATGATGTCTCGTGAGTAGTTCGTTTAGTTCTTGAGGACATGGGTGAAGTCTAAATGTTAGTAGTGAACTATGGTTGAGTAATATTCAATGGTGTGATATTTAAGTTGTGGTGTTATTCTTCTAGTGGTGTCATGTGAACGTCGACTACATGACACTTCACCATTTATGGGCCTAGGGGAATGCATCTTGTATTCGTTTGCTAATCGCGGGGTTGCCGGAGTGACAGAAACCTAAACCCCCGTTGGTATATCGATGCAGGAGGGATCGCAGGATCTCAGAGTTTAAGGCTGTGGTTAGATTTATTCTTAATTACTTTCTTGTAGTTGCGGATGCTTGCAAGGGGTATAATCACAAGTATGTATTTAGTCCTAGGAAGGGCGGTACATTAGCATAGGTTCACCCACACAACACTTATCATAACAATGAAGATTATTTAGCCATATGTAGCGAAAGCACTAGACTAAAATCCCATGTGTCCTCGAGAACGTTTGGTCATTATAAGTAAACAAACCGGCTTGTCCTTTGTGCTAAAAAGGATTGGGCCACTCGCTGCAATTGTTACTCTCGCACTTTACATACTCGTACTTTATTCAACTGTTACATCAAAACCCCCTGAATACTTGTCTGTGAGCATTTACAGTGAATCCTTCATCGAAACTGCTTGTCAACACCTTCTGCTCCTCGTTGGGATCGACATTCTTACTTATCGAAGATACTACGATACACCCCCTATACTTGTGGGTCATCAAGACTATTTTCTGGCGCCGTTGCCGGGGAGTGAAGCGCTATTGGTAAGTGGAATTGGTAAGGAAAACCTTTACTGTTGTGCTGATTTTATTTCTGCCTGCTGCCATAAGTCATTATGGAGAGATCTTCTCTTCAATTTCTATTTGGGAAATCTACTACTACTGCAACGGTAGTAGATGAGGCGCCAGGTGAGGAAGTGATACCATATAAAATACCTATGAAAATTATTGAACGTGTTATGGATAACCGCTATGAAGGGGATGGAACTGTCCACCCCGGTGATCATTTACTGTTTTTGCATGAATTATGCGGGTTATTCAAATGTGCAGGTATTGCTATGGATGAAGTGAGGAAGAAATTATTCTCTTTATCGCTGTCCGGTAAGGCGGCGCATTGGTATAAATTACTGGATAATGGGGATTCTCTTGAATGGAATGATATTGTGCCCCGGTTTTATTCTAAGTTCTATCCTCCAAGTGAAATTCATAAGGATCGGAATCGCATATATAATTTTTGGCCTCATGATGGAGAGAGTATTGCCCAAGCTTGGGGGAGATTGAAGTCTTTAATGCTCAAATGCCCCATTCATGAGCTTCCTGGTAATGTTATTATTGATAATTTCTATGCAAGACTTTCTTTTCAAGACAAGACTTTGCTGGATACTTCTTGTTCTGGATCATTTACACGCAACAAAGAAGAGTTTAAAAGGGACCTTCTTGATCGAATCCAAGAAAATACTGAAGGTTGGGAGAACGACAAGGATAGAGAATCAGGTATAATTTATGATTATAAATGCATTGAAGCTTTTATGGATACTGATTTATTTCGTAATATGAGTGCTACATATGGTCTTGATTCCCAAGTTGCTGTAAATCTTTATAAAGCTTTTGCCTCTCATTATGAATTGCCTAAGAAGAATTTTGATAAGTATCATGAACCATACAAAGATAAAATTGATTCATCTATTAATAAATGTGTTGTAATTGAAACTGCTGATCGTGTTATTCCTGAAGCTTATATTGAAAAAACTCCTTTTCCTGCTAAAATGAAAGAGTACTCTGTTATAAATAGTGCGGTTCATAAAAGTGAAAAGAAACCTAGAGAACCTGAAGAACAAATAAAAATTGAACCTGCTGTTGCAATAGTTAAAGATCTTGTGACTGAAAATGTTGAGGATGGTCATATTATTTTCTGTGAAGATGCTTCTAATATTGTTTCACATCCTAATAAACCCAAACAAGCTAGTGTTCCTATGCTATCTGTTAAAATTGGTGATCATTGCTATTATGGATTATGTGATATTGGTGCAAGTGTTAGTGCTATTCCGTATGAGCTTTACACGGAGATTATGCACGAAATTGATTCTTGTGAACTTGAAGATATTGATGTGGTTATTCAGCTGGCTAATAGAGAAACTATTTCACCAATTGGTATTGTCCGAGATGTGGAAGTTTTATGCGGTAAGATTAAATATCCTGCTGACTTTTTGGTACTTGGTTCTGCTGCTAGTGATTATTGTCCTATCATTTTTGGTAGACCTTTTCTAAATACTTGTGGAGCTATTATAGATTGCAAGAAAGAGAAAATTTTGACTAAATTTGCTGGTGAATCTTATGAGTTTAACTTCTCTAAATTTACTAAAACTCCTTATAAAGCTGATTTGCCTAGTAATGATTTTAAAATGGAGCAGTGTGCATCTATTGTTCTTGTTCCTAACAATCCTTTGCAGCAACATTTGGAGGATAGCGAGAGTGAAATTTTTAGGAAAGAAAGAGATGAACTTGAGGAAATTTTTCTTCGCCAACCTATTCTCAAGCATGATTTACCGGTGGAAGATTTGGGTACAACACCGCCACCTAAGGAAGATCCTGTTTTTGATTTAAAGCCTTTACCTGATAATCTTAAATATGCTCATATTGATGATAAGAAAATATATCCTGTTATTATTAGTTCTAAGCTTACAGAGTTTGAAGAAGAAAGGTTATTGGAAATATTGAAGAAGCATCGAGGCGCTATTGGCTATACTCTTGATGATTTGAAGGGGATTTCTCCATCTATTTGCCAACATGCTATTAATATGGAAGATGATGCAAAGCCTGTTGTTGAACCTCAGCGTCGTCTAATTCCGAAGATGAAGGAAGTGGTAAGGAATGAGGTATTACGACTTCTTGAAGCTGGTATTATATATCCTATTGCTGATAGTAGATGGGTTAGTCCTGTACATTGCGTTCCCAAGAAAGGAGGTATGACTGTTGTGCCTAATGATAATGATGAGCTTATTCCTCAAAGAGTGGTTGTAGGGTATAGAATGTGCATTGATTTTCGAAAAGTTAATAAAGTTACTAAGAAAGATCATTACCCTTTACCATTTATTGATCAAATGCTAGAAAGATTATCTAAAAATACTCATTTTTGCTTTCTTGATGGTTATTCTGGGTTTTCACAAATTGCTGTTAAAGCTAAAGATCAAGAGAAAACCACCTTTACTTGTCCCTATGGAACTTATGCTTATAGACGTATGCCTTTTGGTTTATGTAATGCTCCTGCTACTTTTCAAAGATGCATGTCTGCTATTTTTCATGGTTTTTGTGAAAGTATTGTAGAGGTATTCATGGATGATTTCTCCGTCTATGGGAATTCTTTTGATAGTTGCTTGCGAAACCTTGATAAAGTTTTGCAGAGATGTGAAGAAACTAACCTTGTTCTTAATTGGGAGAAATGCCACTTTATGGTTAATGAAGGAATTGTATTGGGACATAAAATTTCTGAGAGAGGTATTGAAGTTGATAGAGCTAAAGTTGAAGCAATTGAGAAGATGCCCTATCCGAGGGATGTTAAAGGTATTCGTAGTGTTCTTGGTCATGTGGGTTTTATAGGAGGTTTATTAAAGATTTCTCCAAGATTTCAAAGCCTCTTACTAATCTTCTTCAAAAAGATGTACCATTTGTTTTTGATGATGATTGTAAGGAAGCTTTTGAAACTCTTAAGAAAGCCTTAACAACTGCTCCTATAGTTGAACCTCCTGATTGGAATTTACCATTTGAAATTATGTGTGATGCTAGTGATTTTGCTGTAGGCGCTGTTCTTGGACAGCGAGTAGATAAAAAACTGAATGTTATTCATTATGCTAGTAAAACTCTTGATGCTGCTCAAAGAAATTATGCTACAACTGAAAAGGAATTATTAGCTGTAGTCTTTGCTTGTGATAAATTTAGATCTTATATTGTTGATTCAAAAGTTACTATTCATACTGATCATGCTGCAATTAGATACCTAATGACAAAGAAAGATGCTAAGCCGAGGCTTATTAGATGGGTACTTCTTTTGCAAGAATTTGATTTACATATTGTAGATAGGAAAGGTGCTGATAATGTTGCTGATAATTTGTCTAGATTGGAAAATATTGCTTATGATCCTGTTCCTGTTAATGATAGTTTTCCAAATGAACAATTGGCTGTGATAAAGGTGAGCTCGCGAGACAGTCCTTGGTATGCTGATTATGCTAACTTTATTGTTTCCAAGTACTTGCCTCCAACCTTTTCAGCTCAGCAAAGGAGGAAATTCTTTTATGATTTGAGGCATTATTTTTGGGATGACCCACACTTATATAAAGAAGGAGTGGATGGTATTATGCGAAGATGTGTCCCCGAATATGAACAACAAGAGATATTGAGTAAATGTCATGGCAGTGCTTATGGAGGACATCACGCCGGAGAAAGAACCGCGCAAAAAGTTCTACAATCAGGTTTTTATTGGCCAACTCTCTTCAAGGATGCGAGAAAGTTTATTTTATCTTGTGATGAATGCCAAAGGGTTGGTAATATCTCCAGACGCAATGAAATGCCTATGAATTATACTCTTGTTATTGAACCATTTGATTGTTGGGGATTTGACTTTATGGGACCATTTCCCTCTTCAGAAGGTAACACGCATATACTTGTTGCTGTTGATTATGTTACTAAATGGGTGGAAGCCATACCTACAAAAAGTGCTGATGGTGAGACCTCTTTAAAAATGCTTTTAGATATTATTTTCCCTAGATTTGGAGTGCCTAGATATATTATGACTGATGGAGGTTCTCATTTTATTCATGGAGGTTTTAGAAAAACTCTTGCTAGGTATGGTATTAATCATAGAATTGCTTCCGCTTATCACCCTCAAACTAGTGGTCAAGTAGAATTATCGAATAGAGAAATTAAATCTATTTTGGGAAAAACTGTTAATAAATCTAGGAAGAATTGGGCTAGTAAATTGAAAGACGCACTATGGGCTTATAGAACTGCTTATAAAAACCCCATGGGAATGTCACCTTATAAAATGGTTTACGGAAAAGCTTGTCATTTACCTTTAGAGCTAGAACACAAAGCTTATAGGGCTGTTAGAGAATTAAATAAAGATCCTAAAC
The DNA here is from genome assembly GCA_030979885.1 of Lolium multiflorum. Classification (NCBI taxonomy): domain Eukaryota; kingdom Viridiplantae; phylum Streptophyta; class Magnoliopsida; order Poales; family Poaceae; genus Lolium; species Lolium multiflorum. The sequence goes on along the minus strand of CM061751.1, from coordinate 143,801,669 downwards.
TTGCCGGTGATAAGAGGTTGCTACAATTAAGTTCTCTAGATGAATGGAGAAGTGAAGCTTATGAAAATGCTAAACTCTTTAAAGAGAAAGTTAAAAAATGGCATGATAGGAGGATTATCAAAAGAGAATTTAATATTGGGGATAAAGTCCTATTGTATCGGTCTCGTCTCAGATTCTTTGCAGGGAAATTACTCTCGAAATGGGAAGGACCATATGTTGTCGAGGAGGTGTATCGTTCAGGAGCAATTAAAATTAGCTCTCTCCAAGGCAATGCTACGCAAGTGGTGAATGGACAAAGACTCAAGCATTATATCTCGGGTGATTCCTATAATGTTGATGTTGATATTATTCAAGTGGAAACACCGGAAGCTTTCATCAAAGGGCAAATTGACAGTCCGCCAGAACTCGACTTTGAATAGGTAACAGTACTGGTAATGAAAAGTACGCAATTTACTTTCCGAACAATATTTTCGCTGTTTTTGGAAAATATGAGAAATTACGAGTTCGAAACGGAGTGGAAAGGACGCACGAGGGGCCACCATAGGCCGGCGCGGCCAAGCCTGGGCCCGCGCCGACCTATGGTTTGGCCGCCCCGTCGCCCCTTTCCGACTCTGGTTCGATCTGGTACTTTCCGTTTGTCGTGAAAATTTTTGCTATATAATCCCCCGGACCCCTGGAGGTCCGTATATCGTGTTTTCGACGTGTTTTGTTTCGAGCTGTTTCTGCCAGGATCTGTTTTCAGTCTAGAAGCACCATGGCCTCCAACAACAAGGGCAAGGGGCTTTCGGAGGAAGAAGTGAAGGAGGTGCCATCAAGACAAGAGCAGCAAGCCGGAGGGAGCAAGCAAATCTTGGTGGGATCTGTTGACACTCGACGTTCTTTTTCTCATGACCTGCAGGGACCTTTATCACCAGCTCTTAGCCTCGACTCTTTCCCCATGATGGAAGAAGTTCTACGGGTTACCGATGAGTTTTGTGATCAATATCGGGCTCTGAGAAGAGAAGTGGAGATACTCCAGGAGGAGAACTGCCGTCTCCGAAGATTGATTGAATACCACTCGATTCGCGTCACAAGGTCGTCATCGCCAACTTCGGATAACAATGAATCTCTTCGAATCTTAGTGCAGAATTATCAAGCTGAGAAACTGAAGACGAAGGAGCTTATTAAGAAGCTCGGGAGGAATTCATCACCACCATCTCCTCAGGAGTAATTCATCATCGGTATTGGCATCCCCTTAGTTTGTTCCAAGCTTGGGGGAGTGCCGCGGTATCACGTTATCACTACCTTTTACTTTTATTGTCAAGTAGTGTCATATCATGAGTAGGGAAGTTATCGTATAAGATGGGTTGCGTTTGGAAGTATCTCTCCTTTAGTTGTCTATGTATCCCTTGGTGTGAGTTATCGATATGGAATATTAATGAGAAGTCTTATCATTTACATATTGCACATCTTATTTTAGTTTGCATTCTCTACTATATGATTCGTGTTGTTAGTATTGGTATCACTTTGGGAGCATTGAATAAATCTATTTGGTTTTGGCAAACTTAGCATTGGTCAATAGCAACAACACTTTGAGGTTTAAATAGAAAAGAGAAATACATGTAGATGTTTCATTGTCTTTCTTGTTAGCTCATAGCTCATTATTCTGAAGTTAAGATTGTTTGTGCTTACAAGGAAGATGCATGATTGTTTTTATCACATGTATATTTGTTTGTTTCCCTCTTATGCTTGCTAATTAACCTTGCTAGCCAAAGACCTGTACTGAGAGGGAATACTTCTCGTGCATCCAAACCTTCAACCAAACCTATGTTATTTGTGTCCACCATACCTACCTATTACATGGTATTTTCTGCCATTCCAAGTAAATACTTCATGTGCTACCTTTAAACAATTCAAAACTTAGTACCTCTTATTTGTGTCAATGTTTCATAGCTCATGAGGAAGTATGTGGTGTTTTATCTTTCAATCTTGTTGGGCAATTTCCACCAATGGACTAGTGGCTTCATCCGCTTATCCAATAATTTTGCAAAAAGAGCTGGCAATGGGATTCCCAGTCCCAAATTAATTAAACTAAATAGACACTCCTCCATGGTATGTGATTGATGGACGGCACCCGAAGGATTCGGTTAGCCATGGCTTGTGTAAGCAAAGGTTGGGGGAGTGTCATCATCATCATAAAGCTAAAATAAAAAGGCACTCCTTCATGGTATGAGATTGTTGGCAGGCACCCGAGGATTCGGTTAGCCATGGTTTGTGAAAGAAAGGTTGGAAGGAGTGCCACACAAAATGAAAATATTATGGGAGCCGCTCTTAGGAGGTTGTCTGGCAAGGGGGTTAGAGTACCCGCTACCAGTCGTTGACAACAACAAACACCTCTCAAAATGTTACTTTTATTATCTCTATATGATTTCAAAACTGAAAGAGCTCTAGCACATGATTTAATCCCTGCTTCCCTCTGCGAAGGGCCTGTCTTTTACTTTATGTTGAGTCAGTAAACCTATTTCTCTCCATCTCAAGCAAGCATTTGAGTAGTTGTGATCAAACCATTATATTGTGATTTGCTACATCATGTCTTTTATTCTTCCTTGTTTAGTACAAGTTTTATCTGAATGAATATAGCTTTGCAAGTTATCAATGATTATGAAGAGACCATTATGATTGAGTATGCAAGTTGTGCATTATAAACTTTAACATGAGAGCGCTGCTCAATAAGATAAATATAATCTATTAATTGTTCTCTGACCAAGAACGAAGTTTGCCATCACCAATTATGATTTCTCATGCACCTTTACTTGTGATTACCTTATACTTGTTTCAATATGAGTTATAAGAGGTTGTTTACTATAATGTCCTGTGTGAATGAATATGATGTTTCTTGTCCGTATTTTGGTTATCGACTCTTCACTCCATAAACATGTGGTCATGTCTATTGAGTTCAGTTTCGCTTGGGGACAAGCGAAGTCTAAGCTTGGGGGAGTTGATACGTCCAATTTGCATCACTATTTTATATCATAATTTGCTGTTATTCATTGATATATTTCATATTGGGACACAATACTTATGTTATTTCATCTATTTTGCATGTTTCATCATTATTGGAGGATCGAACACCGGAGCCAGGATTCTGCTGGAAAAAGCACCGTCAGAACGCAATATTTCGGAAGATCAACTGTGGAAGGAAATTATACCAAAAATCCTATTTTTCAAGATGACGAAGGAAGCCAGAAGGAGGAGCCAGGAGGAGCCAGGGTGGGCCCACACCCTAGGGCGGCGCGGCCCAGGCCCTGGCCGCGCCGCCATGTGGTGTGAGGGCCCACGACCCCTTTCGCCTCCTTTTCTTCGCCAAACCCTTCGTCCCGAAGACCTAAGCCACAGAGGAATCCTCACGAAGGGTTACAGCCGCCTCTGCGGGGCGGAGAACACCAGAGAGAAAAGAGCTCTCCGGCGGGCAGGAATCCGCCGGGGAAATTCCCTCCCGGAGGGGGAAATCGACGCCATCGTCACCGACATCGAGCTGGACATCATCACCATCACCATCATCATCATCTCCACCATCATCACCGCCGTCATCACCGCTGGACACCGTCATCGCCGTAGCAATTTGGGTTTGATCTTGATTGTTTGATAGGGGAAACTCTCCCGGTATCGATCTATACTTGTTGTTGATGCTATTGAGTGAAACCATTGAACCAAGTTTATGTTCAGATTGTTATTCATCATCATATCACCTCTGATCATGTTCCATATGATGTCTCGTGAGTAGTTCGTTTAGTTCTTGAGGACATGGGTGAAGTCTAAATGTTAGTAGTGAACTATGGTTGAGTAATATTCAATGGTGTGATATTTAAGTTGTGGTGTTATTCTTCTAGTGGTGTCATGTGAACGTCGACTACATGACACTTCACCATTTATGGGCCTAGGGGAATGCATCTTGTATTCGTTTGCTAATTGCGGGGTTGCCGGAGTGACAGAAACCTAAACCCCCGTTGGTATATCGATGCAGGAGGGATCGCAGGATCTCAGAGTTTAAGGCTGTGGTTAGATTTATTCTTAATTACTTTCTTGTAGTTGCGGATGCTTGCAAGGGGTATAATCACAAGTATGTATTTAGTCCTAGGAAGGGCGGTACATTAGCATAGGTTCACCCACACAACACTTATCATAACAATGAAGATTATTTAGCCATATGTAGCGAAAGCACTAGACTAAAATCCCATGTGTCCTCGAGAACGTTTGGTCATTATAAGTAAACAAACCGGCTTGTCCTTTGTGCTAAAAAGGATTGGGCCACTCGCTGCAATTGTTACTCTCGCACTTTACATACTCGTACTTTATTCAACTGTTACATCAAAACCCCCTGAATACTTGTCTGTGAGCATTTACAGTGAATCCTTCATCGAAACTGCTTGTCAACACCTTCTGCTCCTCGTTGGGATCGACATTCTTACTTATCGAAGATACTACGATACACCCCCTATACTTGTGGGTCATCACTAAGCACAAAAAAACTAGGCAAAAGTAAACTAAGCAAAGCAAAATAAAATAAAACAAAAGCAGAGAGAGAGGTAGAGTGTACTCCCCAGGTGAACTTATGAGTAGAGCTATGCCTCCCCGGCAACGGCGCCAGAAAACGGTCTTGATAACCCACAAGTATAGGGGATCGGCAGTCTTCGAGGGAAGTAAAACCCAAATTTATTGATTCGACACAAGGGGAGGTAAAGAATACTTATAAGCCTTAACAACTGAGTTGTCAATTCAGCTGCACCTGGAAAAGCACTAGTAACAGGGGTGATGTGAAAGTAGCAGTGATATGAGAGCAGTAGTAACAGTAACACAGCAGCAGTAATAGTAATATGAGAGCAATGGCACCAGAAAATAGTTGATACTACTTCCAATGACATGTAGAACGAGTATATGATGATGAAAGATGGACCGGGGTTCCCAGCTATCTACACTAGTGGCAACTCTCCAATAACAAGTGTTGGGTGAACACATTACAGTCGGGCAATTGATAGGATTGAAATAGCATTAAGACAGAATATCAAGATCATTAATCATGTAGGCATGTTTTCCATATATAGTCATACGTGCTCGCAATGAGAAACTTGTACAACATCTTTTGTCCTACCAGCCGGTGGCAGCCGGGCCTCTAGGGAATCTACGGAAATTAAGGTACTCCTTTTAATAGAGCACCGGAGCAAAGCATTAACACTCGGTGAAAACATGTGATCCTCATATCTAAGCCTTTCCCTCCAGTTGTCCCAATTTCTGTCACTTTGGGGCCTTTGGTTCCGGACATAGACATGTGCATACAACTTGTAGATACAATCTAAGCAATAAGTATAGAGCTCAAATCTAAGATCATGCCACTCGGGCCCTAGTGACAAGCATTAAGCATAACAAGATTGCAGCAACAATAACTTCACAAACTTTGTAGATAGACAATCATAACGTAACAATCCATCGGATCCCGACAAACACAACACCGATTACATCAGATGAATCTCAATCATGTAAGGCAGCTCATGAGATCATTGTATTGAAGTACATGGGGGAGAGAATACCAACTAGCTACAGCTAGAACCCGTAGTCCATGGAGGAACTACTCACGGAGCATGATGGAGGCGATGGCGTTGATGGAGATGGCTTCCGGGGGCACTTCCCCGTCCCGGCAGGGTGCCGGAACAGAGACTTCTGTCCCCCGAATTAGAGTTTCGCGATGGTGGCGGCGCCCCTGGAGTCTTTCTGGAGTTTCGTCAATTGGTGCTGCGTTTTTAGGTCGAAAGGGCTTAAATAGGCGAAGTGGCGGCGCAGGAGGGGCGACAGGGTGGCCCCACACCAGGCCGGCGCGGCCAGGGTGTAGGCCGCGCGGCCCACCTGTGTGGTGGCCCCTGGCTCTCCTCCGACTCTCCTTCGGTGTTCGGATGCTTCCGGGAAAAATAGGATGTTTGGCGTTGATTTCGTCGAATTCCGAGAATATTGCCCGAACAGCCTTTCTGGAACCAAAAACAGCAGAAACAGAACTGGCACTGTGGCATCTTGTTAATAGGTTAGTTCCGGAAAACGCATAAAAACATTATAAAGTGCAATCAAAACATGTAAGTATTGTCATAAAACAAGCATGGAACATCAGAAATTATGGATACGTTGGAGACGTATCAGATGCCCGCCCGAATATGAACTCCAGCAAGCGCCACTTCATGCCCCACGGTGGGCGCCAACTGTCGTCGTGGTGAACAGACAGATGCCATAGGATGGCTTAAGTTGGGGCCGAATGGGCGCTAGAGGATTCGGGGGAGGGTTTTTGATTAGATTGGATGAACTTCCGGATGCTTTCCTCAAGAACTTAGCCAAAGGCAAAGATAGAAGAAGAAACACACAAGGAAGAACTCTGCTCTAGATCTTTCTCTTCATTGATCTCAACAAGTTACAGGTTTCTCAGTACAAGGTCTCCTCTAGATCGCATCGTCCCGCGTACGGGTGTGCCCCCTCTCCTTATATAGGGGAGAGGGTGGCTTACAGAGGAAGAAACCCTAATGGCATCTTTGACTAGACAAACTACTTTACAAAGTTACTTTAATCATAGATGACACCGGAGTCTTCTTTAATCAGGGAGGCTGACGTCCTCCGGCTTCTTTCAGCGTCATCCTCTTCTTTATCGTCACGGCTTCGTTTAAAGCTACTTTGCTTAGTTCATCCTTGTCCTCTAGCTCTGGAGAGAATCTTTGACCGATCCTGCCGACGTGCTACAGTGCACTTCTTACCGGTAACCCGGTATCTTCTTTATCCGGCTCCGGTATACCCCTCCTGGGGATACCGGCTTAGCTTTACTTAGCCAAACTCTTAACTTCGTGCTCCGGTATAAACATTAAACCGGTATCTTGATGGCCTAAACCATCCGGTTTTGGCATGCCATTGGCATACCAGGGGTCATCCCCCAACAGGTGTTGGACACCAGGCGAGGCTAAGAAGTATGGTGACGTTGTCCTCTTCCTCTCGGAACTCCAGGTTTTTTCAATCACGTGGATAAGAGCACCATCGAGGACTTGTCAGGTTTAACGGCCAGGGTTGAAAGCGGTCGCTCTGAAGCCAATCTCAACAAGAGCGTTGGTAATCTTTTTCAGGCTTTGGAAGAATACATGCCCCTTCTTCTAGGATTATCGTTCAAACAAAGTGATTAGCTATAATATATTACCTCTGCTGTTTTGTTATATGACAATGTTTTAGACTGATCATCATGCCTGATGTTTTCCCAATATTTTGCCACAACTGAACGAGGCGATCTTTAGGGTCATGGCAGACAATCCTGCCAATCAGCTACACCAATGAGATGAAGCGTCGGGATCTCTGGTCCAAGACTCACTGCAGGCATCGTACACCCTGGAGCACTCGACCAGGCGATGGCTATGGCCTATGGCCCACAAAGGCATCAGATAATAGTTGTATAGGCAGCGGACGACACAAAGTCATGGGCTCTTGACCTCAATTCGCAGATGGTGGTGCTCCATTACATATTTGGATTCATTATTTTTGACGACGAATTACGTCTCACGTCCGTGAGATCTAAGGTGCCCAGGAGCTTCCAGGAACAAGCCATCCACATGACATGGACAAAGGTAAATCATGGCCGCTTGATTGTCTCAGCTTAATTATTAAAGGCTGCAGCAATCGATCGATGTACGCACTCTTGGTTCTTGAACATCGCTGATGATAGGTTAATACTGCAGATACCGGCCGTACGTCAGTAGATCGAAGCATCCGACTAAAAAAGATTTGTGGGGCGTCGAGGCCTCAAGGGATGCAGGTGTTGGACACCAGGGGAGGCTAAGAAGTATGGTGACGTTGTCCTCTTCCTCTCGGAACTCCAGGTTTTTTTCAATCACGTGGATAAGAGCACCATCGAGGATTTGTCAGGTTTAACGGCCAGGATTGAAAGCGGTCGCTCTGAAGCCAATCTCAACAAGAGCGTTGCTAATCTTTTTCAGGCTTTGGAAGAATACATGCCCCTTCTTCTAGGATTATCGTTCAAACAAAGTGATTAGCTATAATGTATTACCTCTGCTGTTTTGTTATATGACAATGTTTTAGACTGATCATCATGCCTGATGTTTTCCCAATATTTTGCCACAACTGAACGCGGTAGGGTCATGGCAGGCAATCCTGCCAATCAGCTACACCAATGAGATGAAGCGTCGGGATCTCTCGTCCAAGACTCACTGCAGGCATCGTACACCCTGGAGCACTCGACCAGGCGATGAGATAATAGTTGTATAGGCAGCGGACGACACAAAGTCATGGGCTCTTGACCTCAATTCGCAGATGGTGGTGCTCCATTACATATTTGGATTCATTATTTTTGATTTAGTGATCTATTGAAACTTCACATATTTGTCTCTCACGTTCTGAATTGAGTTGCTAAAACAAATTTTCAAGATTTGAGTTATATAAGATGTTTTTTTTAATAATTTATGAACATATCAAATTATTATGAGTTCTCTATCTATGAGGTAATGCGGCTTTAGTCGATGCTCTACACCATTATTGCGTGAATTCATGGAAACTCCCAGAGTTCAAGTAGTGATCGCGAGGTAATATCTAGACCTTAAAGAGAATGATATCTGTAATCTTTTGTTGTGTATTTATCCTTATTTTTTTTCTTTGAACTGAACTTAAAAAAGGCAGGGAAGGCCATGTAAATACTATTAGTTTGCTTGAAATATGTATGAACCAACATTTGTCCGGAAGTATAACAGGCATGCATGTATGACCAAGATATATGCCGAGGATCACAGTATGCAGCCGCGCCGTCCGTCAAGTGCCATTTGGTCGCTTTCTTTTTACATTGCCGAAGGGGCTTGATATATAGCTAACAGTTGAGCGTTTTTTCCTTCTTTTTTGCCAAGCAGATCTGCGGTGTTTGCCGAGCAAGCCTATGCCAAGCGTATTTCGGCTGTTGCCGAGCATAGGCTCGGTTCTTTTGGCGGCTTTTCCGAGAAGCTGCTCTCCCTTAGCATCCTGGGAAAGCCGCCCCCAAAATTTTGAAAGGCTTCCGAAATGGTTTAGGCTAGACTAATCCGGAAGCCTCCCTAAATTTTTGGTGCGGCTTCACTAGAAAGCTGGGGGAGGGCAGCTTCTCGGAGAAGCCGCCAAAAGAACTGAGCCTTAGGCTTCGGTTTGGCAAAAACATCTGTAGTGACCAGTTTAGAATTTAGGTGAAATACGTGCTTACAAAATACTTTGACTTGGTGCATTATAATAGTTTTTTTCTGCAGTAGTGAACGGCAATGATCGCTCTAACCAGATTTTATTTTGTATTGCTTTTGCAGGCCAAAATAAGCTAAGAAGGTTCTCAGCTATACACCGTTACAGCAAGCATTTTTTCAAAAAATTAAGAACGTTGTCGCATATAAGAGCATCTCCAGCCGCGTCCCCCAAAGCGTCCCCCAAACCGTGCCGGATTGAGCGTTTGGGAGACGTGTTTTGTTCGTGCCGCCTTTGGGGACGTCGCTCCCCAGCCGCGTCCCCAAACGCCGCCCCCAATCAGAAATTCAAATTGTTGCATTCAAAAGAGATCGTTCCCGCCGAATCGTCGCGATCAGAGTAGCGGCGATCAAAGTACTGGGCGCGCGATCATATTACAGACCATAGTGCATGCTAAATTAGAAGAAGGGGTTGGTCGACGGCGACGTATCCTGAGTCGACGCAGGCCCGTCGATCACGATGACCTCGTCGCGATCTGCCTGGTGCTGTGCATGCTCCGTCTGCTCCGCCGCCGTCGCATAGGCCGACGATGGTGTAGCAGTCGAAGACGCGTCAGCCGGCTCTTGCTCCGCGGTTGCTGCCGCTGCCGCTTCCTGGGCCGCCGCGTCGGCCGCAGCGTCGGCCGCCGCCATTTTGGCTTCGATGTCGTCGAGGATCTGGCCTTTGAAGAAGTTGTGCGCCGCCCGCGTCCGGGGAGACATTCCCTCTGTCGACGCTCTCAGCAGGGACATGTCGTCCCTGCGTTTCTTGAGCTCCAACTTCTCCTCTTGCCTCTTGAGCAGCTCCGCCCACCTTTCGTCGGTCTTTTTGTCGCGGGAGAGAAAGGTCGAGGAGACGTCCGCGAGGCATTTCGTGATCGACGCCTGCGTCTTCTCACACGACGCGGCGTCGGCCAAGGCGGCCTTGGCAGCCTTGTTGCCAGTAGGACGCCCTGCCGACGTTGCCAGCGGCGCGTCCAGATCAATGGCGTCCTTCCCCTTGGACAGCGACAGGCGCGTCAACCGCCATTTCTCGTTCCCTTTGAGCTTGGTATAGCAATGCATCAGCGCGAACGACTTATGCCCATCCGAGTTCCTCGCGTAAACCTCCATGGCCCTATCAAACTAGCCAAAGGAAGCGGAATCATTTCATCGAACACAATGTAGGCGCTACAGATTATGGAAGAAAGAGTCGTACCATTTGGGAGAGGTCGGCGCCGCTCTCGGCTCTGGTCACTAAGTCGTGATGGTATCCATGGAAGGAGTTCACCGACGCCTGGATGATGGCCCATCGCGTCGACATTGCCTTTTGGCTCCTCTTCATTGTCACTTTGTTGTAGTCGCTCTTGATGAGCTTGCGCTCATCGAACTCGGCCTTGATCCTCGCCCAATACTTCCCGTATTTTTGGTTGGCGCCGATGATGGAGTCATGGCTCACCGTCGCCCACGACTCGCACAGACAAAGATCCTCCAAAACCGTCCACTTGGGGCCTCGTGTGCCCGACGCCTTCTTCTTCTTTTTCTTCTTCACGCCGTCCGCGTCTACCTCCACGAGATCATCGTCACCGGCACCCTCCTCGTCCTCTTCCTCGCCGCCCTCGCCGCCCTCTTCGTCCGTCGTCGTCTCCCTCCACCTCCTCCTCTTCGTCCTCACCGCCCTCTTCCTCAGCACCCTCAGCACCGGCGCCGTCATTCGAGCGGCCCCCTGCGGCCAGTGAAAGGGTCGCCGTCCGCACCGGGTCCTGGCTCGCGCTGCTCGTACGCCGGGGAGTAGAGGTTGTTGGGGTTGAAGCCGCCATGCGGCAGCGCATCCTGGTAGTGGGGCGACAAGTTAGGCGTCACGCACCCGGGAGTGCCGGAGGGGCCGTCGTTGTAGAAGGCGGATGACGACGGAGAGAACACTCCCGGAACGTACACCGGCACGTTCGTACTATATGGGCTCGCGTTGGTGGCGGCGAGACACCCGGCCATTAAGTGCTGGTGCTGGCGCGCCGCCAGAGCCTTCTTCTCCTGCTCCGCCGCCCTCCGTCCTTTCCGCTCCGCCGTCGAGATCCTCCGGCGCAGACAGTCTTGCTGCCATTGAACTTCGGTCCATCCTTCCGGCTTCTTCTTCGGAGCCGGCTGATACGTCCAATTTGCATCACTATTTTATATCATAATTTGCTGTTATTCATTGATATATTTCATATTTGGAGATGATACTTATGTTATTTCATCTATTTTGCATGTTTCATGATTATTTGGGGATCGCGCACCGGAGCCAGGATTCTGCTGGAAAAGCACCGTCAGATTGCAATATTTCGGAAGATCAACAGTTGACGGAAATTATATGAAAAATCCTATTTTTCCAGATGACGAAGGGAGCCAGAAGGGGGAGTTGAGGAGGGCCGCCATGGGCCCCCCTCACAGGCCGGCGCGGGCCCTGCCCTGGCCGCGCCGCCCTGTGAGGAGGGGGCCCACAGCCCCCTCTCGCCTCCTTTTCTTCGCGCACGCCTTCGTCCCGAAAACCTAAGCTCCAGGTACGTCGAAGAGCCACAGCCGCTCTGCAGGGCGGAGAACACCAGAGAGAAAAGAGCTCTCCGGCAGGCTGGATCTGCCGGGGAAATTCCCTCCCGGAGGGGGAAATCGACGCCATCGTCACCGTCATCGAGCTGGACATCATCTCCATCACCATCACCATCATCTTCATCATCATCACCGCCGTCTCCACCGCTGCACCTCGTCACCGCTGTAACAATTTGGGTTTGATCTTGATTGTTTGATAGGGGAAACTCTCCCGGTGTTGATTTCTACTTGTTATTGATGCTATTGAGTGAAACCGTTGAACCAAGGTTTATGTTCAGATTGTTATCCATTATCATATCACCTCTGATCATGTTCCATATGATGTCTCGTGAGTAGTTCGTTTAGTTCTTGAGGACATGGGTGAAGTCTAAATGTTAGTAGTGAAGTATGGTTGAGTAATATTCAATGTTATGATATTTAAGTTGTGGTGTTATTCTTCTAGTGGTGTCGTGTGAACGTCGACTACACGACACTTCACCTTTATGGGCCTAGGGGAATGCATCTTGTACTCGTTTGCCAATTGCGGGGTTGCCGGAGTGACAGAAACCTGAGCCCCCATTGGTATATCGATGCAGGAGGGATAGCAGGATCTCAGAGTTTAAGGCTGTGGTTAGATTTATCTTAATTACTTTCTTGTAGTTGCGGATGCTTGCAAGGGGTATAATCACAAGTATGTATTAGTCCTAGGAAGGGCGGTACATTAGCATAGGTTCACCCACACAACACTTATCAAAACAATGAAGATTAATTAGCCGTATGTAGCGAAAGCACTAGACTAAAATCCCGTGTGTCCTCGAGAACGTTTGGTCATTATAAGTAAACAAACCGGCTTGTCCTTTGTGCTAAAAAGGATTGGGCCACTCGCTGCAATTATTACTCTCGCACTTTACTTACTCGTACTTTATTCATCTGTTACATCAAAACCCCCTGAATACTTATCTGTGAGCATTTACAGTGAATCCTTCATCGAAACTGCTTGTCAACACCTTCTGCTCCTCGTTGGGATCGACATTCTTACTTATCGAAGATACTGCGATACACCCCTATACTTGTGGGTCATCAAGACTATTTTCTGGCGTTGCCGGGGAGTGAAGCGCTATTGGTAAGTGGAATTGGTAAGGGAAATTTCTACTGTTTGTGCTGATTTTATTTCTGCCTGCTGCTATAATTCATTATGGAGAGATCTTCTCTTGAGTGTTTATTTGGGAAATCTACTACTACTACAAAGGTAGTGGATGAGGCGCCAGGTAAGGAAGAAATACCATACAAAATACCTATGAAAATTATTGAACGTGTAGTGGGTAACCGTTATACAGGGGATGGAACTGTCCACCCTGGAGATCATTTACTGTTCTTACATGAATTATGCGGTTTATTCAAGTGTGCAGGTATTGCTATGGATGAAGTGAGGAAGAAACTATTCTCTATATCGCTGTCTGGTAAAGCGGCGCATTGGTATAAATTACTGGATAATGGGGATTCTCTTGAATGGAATGATATTGTGCCCCGGTTTTATTCTAAGTTCTATCCTCCAAGTGAGATTCACAAAGATCGGAATCACATATATAATTTTTGGCCTCATGAAGGAGAGAGTATTGCCCAAGCTTGGGGGAGATTGAAGTCTTTAATGCTCAAATGCCCCATTCATGAGCTTCCTGGTAATATTATTATTGATAATTTCTATGCAAGACTTTCTTTTCAAGACAAGACCTTGCTGGATACTTCTTGTTCTGGATCATTTACACGCAACAAGGAAGAGTTTAAAAGGGACCTTCTTAATCGGATCCAAGAAAATACTGAAGGATGGGAGAACGACAAGGATAGAGAATCAGGTATAAATTATGATTATAAATGCATTGAAGCTTTTATGGATACTGATAAATTTCGTAATATGAGTGCTACTTATGGTCTTGATTCTCAAGTTGCTGCAAATCTTTATAAAGCTTTTGCTTCTCATTATGAATTGCCTAAGAAGAACTTTGATAAGTATCATGAACCGTATAAGGATAAAATTGATTCATCTATAAATAAATGTGTTGTAGTGGAAACTGTTGATCATGTTATTCCTGAAGCTTATATTGAAAAAACTCCTTTCCCTGCTAAAATGAAGGAGTACTCTGTTATAAATAGTGCGGTTCATAAAAGTGAAAAGAAACCTATAGAACCTGAAGAACAAATAAAAGTTGAACCTGCTGTTGCAATTGTTAAAGATCTTGTGACTGAAAATGTAGAAGATGGTCATATTATTTTCTGTGAAGATGCCTCTAATATTGTTTCGCATCCTAATAAGTCTAGGAAAGCTAGTGTTCCTATGCTCTCTGTTAGAATTGGTGATCATTGTTATTATGGTTTATGTGATATTGGTGCAAGTATTAGTGCTATTCCTTATGAGCTTTACACGGAGATTATGCACGAAATTGGTTCTTGTGAACTTGAAGATATTGATGTGGTTATTCGGCTGGCTAATAGAGAAACTATCTCTCCAATTGGTATTATTTGAGATGTTGAAGTTCTATGTGGTAAGATTAAATATCCTGCTGACTTTTTGGTACTTGGTTCTGCTGCTAGTAAATATTGTCCTATCATCTTTGGTAGACCTTTTCTAAATACTTGTGGAGCTATTATAGATTGCAAGAAAGAGAAAATTTTGACTAAATTTGCTGGTGAATCTTATGAGTTTAACTTCTCTAAATTTACCAAAACCCCTTATAAAATTGATTCGCCTAATAGTGATTTTAAAGTTGAACAGTGTGCATCTATTGCTCTTGCTCCTAGTAATCCTTTGCAGCAACATTTGGAGAATAGTGAGAGTGAAGTTTTTAGGGAAGAAAGAGATGAGCTTGATGAAATTTTCCTTCGTCAACCTATTCTTAAGCATGATTTACCGGTGGAAGATCTAGGTACAACACCACCACCAAAGGAAGATCCTGTCTTTGATTTAAAACCATTGCCCGATAATCTTAAATATGCTCATATTGATGATAAGAAAATATATCCTGTTATTATTAGTTCTAAGCTTTCAGAGTTTGAAGAAGAAAGGTTATTGGAAATACTGAAGAAACACCGAGGTGCTATTGGCTACACTCTTGATGACTTGAAGGGGATTTCTCCCTCTATTTGCCAACACGCCATTAATATGGAAGATGATGCAAAGCCTGTTGTTGAACCTCAGCGTCGTCTAATTCCTAAAATGAAGGATGTGGTAAGAAATGAGGTATTAAGACTCCTTGAAGCTGGTATTATATATCCTATTGCTGATAGTAGATGGGTTAGTCCTGTGCATTGTGTTCCTAAGAAAGGAGGAATGACTGTTGTGCCTAATGATAATGATGAGCTCATCCCTCAAAGAGTAGTTGTAGGTTATAGAATGTGCATTGATTATCGAAAAGTTAATAAGGTTACTAAGAAAGATCATTACCCTTTACCATTTATTGATCAAATGTTAGAAAGGTTATCTAAAAATACTCATTTTTGCTTTCTTGATGGTTATTCTGGGTTTTCACAAATTGCTGTTAAAACTAAAGATCAAGAGAAAACCACTTTCACTTGTCCCTATGGAACTTATGCTTATAGGCGTATGCCTTTTGGTTTATGTAATGCTCCTGCTACTTTTCAAAGATGCATGTCTGCTATTTTTCATGGCTTTTGTGAGAGTATTGTAGAGGTATTCATGGACGATTTTTCCGTCTATGGAAATTCTTTTGATAATTGCTTGCGGAATCTTGATAAAGTTTTGCAGAGATGTGAAGAAACTAACCTTGTTCTTAATTGGGAGAAATGCCACTTTATGGTTAATGAAGGAATTGTATTGGGACATAAAATTTCCGAGAGAGGTATTGAAGTTGATAGAGCTAAAGTTGAAGCAATTGAGAAGATGCCCTATCCTAGGGATGTTAAAGGTATTCGTAGTGTTCTTGGTCATGCTGGGTTTTATAGGAGATTTATTAAAGATTTTTCTAAGATTTCAAAGCCTCTTACTAATCTTCTTCAAAAAGATGTACCTTTTGTTTTTGATGATGATTGTAAGGAAGCTTTTGAAACTCTAAAGAAAGCCTTAACAACTGCTCCTATAGTTGAACCTCCTGATTGGAACTTACCATTTGAAATTATGTGCGATGCTAGTGATTTTGCTGTAGGCGCTGTTCTTGGACAGCGAGTAGATAAAAAACTGAATGTTATTCATTATGCTAGTAAAACTCTTGATGCTGCTCAAAGAAATTATGCTATAACTGAAAAAGAATTGTTAGCTGTAGTCTTTGCTTGTGATAAGTTTAGATCTTATATTGTTGATTCAAAAGTTACAATTCATACTGATCATGCTGCAATTAGATATCTTATGACAAAGAAAGATGCTAAACCGAGACTTATTAGATGGGTACTTCTTTTGCAAGAATTTGATTTACATATTGTAGATAGGAAAGGTGCTGATAATCCTGTTGCTGATAATTTGTCTAGATTGGAAAATATTGCTTATGATCCTGTTCCTGTTAATGATAGTTTTCCAAATGAACAATTGGCTGTAATAAAGGTGAGCTCGCGAGACAGTCCTTGGTATGCTGATTATGCTAACTTTATTGTTTCCAAGTACTTGCCTCCAACCTTTTCAGCTCAGCAAAGGAGGAAATTCTTTTATGACTTGAGGCATTATTTTTGGGATGACCCACACTTGTATAAAGAAGGAGTGGATGGTATTATGCGAAGATGTGTTCCCGAATATGAACAACAAGAGATATTGAGTAAATGTCATGGTAGTGCTTATGGAGGACATCACGCCGGAGATAGAACCGCGCAAAAGGTTCTACAATCAGGTTTTTATTGGCCAACTCTCTTCAAAGATGCAAGGAAGTTTATTTTATCTTGTGATGAATGTCAAAGGGTTGGTAATATCTCCAGACGCAATGAAATGCCTATGAATTATACTCTTGTTATTGAACCGTTTGATTGTTGGGGATTTGACTTCATGGGACCTTTTCCCTCTTCAGAAGGTAACACTCATATACTTGTTGCTGTTGATTATGTTACTAAATGGGTGGAAGCCATACCTACAAAAAGTGCTGATGGTGAGACCTCTTTAAGAATGCTTTTAGACATTATTTTTCCTAGATTTGGAGTGCCTAGATATATTATGACAGATGGAGGTTCTCATTTTATTCATGGTGGTTTTAGAAAAACTCTTGCTAAATATGGTATTAATCATAGAATTGCTTCCGCTTATCATCCTCAAACTAGTGGGCAAGTAGAACTATCAAATAGAGAAATTAAATCTATCTTGCAAAAGACTGTTAATAAAACTAGAAAGAATTGGGCTAGTAAATTGAAGGAAGCACTATGGGCTTATAGAACTGCTTATAAAAATCCCATGGGAATGTCACCTTATAAAATGGTTTATGGAAAAGCTTGTCATTTACCTTTAGAACTAGAGCACAAAGCTTATTGGGCTGTTAGAGAACTAAATAAAGATCCTAAACTAGCCGGTAATAAGAGGTTGCTGCAATTAAGTTCTCTAGATGAATGGAGAAGTGAAGCTTATGAAAATGCTAAACTCTTTAAAGAGAAAGTTAAGAAATGGCATGATAGAAGGATTATCAAAAGAGAGTTTAATATTGGGGATAAAGTCCTATTGTATCGGTCTCGTCTCAGATTCTTTGCAGGGAAATTACTCTCGAAATGGGAAGGACCATATGTTGTTGAGGAGGTGTATCGTTCAGGAGCAATTAAAATTAGTTCTCTCCAAGGCAATGCCACGCAAGTGGTGAATGGACAAAGACTCAAGCATTATATCTCAGGTGATTCTTATAATGTAGATGTTGATGTTATTCGAGTGGAAACACCGGAGGCTTTCATCAAAGGTCAAATTGACAGTCCGCCAGAACTCGACTTTGAATAGGTAACAGTACAGGTAATAAAAAGTTCGCAATTTACTTTCCGAACAATGTTTTTGCTGTTTTTGGAAAATATGAAAAATTACGAGATCGAAACGAAGTGGAGGAGACGCACGAGGGCGTGCCCCCATAGGCCGGCGCGAGCCCCAGCCTGGCCGCGCCGCCCTATGAGGACACCGCCTCGTCGCCCCTCTCCGACTCTGGTTCGACCTGGTACTTTCCGTTTGTTGTGAATTTTTTTTCTATATAATCCCCCGGACCCCTGAAGGTCCGTATATCGTTTTCTCGACGTGTTTTGTTTCGAGCTGTTTCTGCCAGGATCTATTTTCAATCTAGGAGCACCATGGCCTCCAACAACGAGGGCAAAGGGCTTCCGAAGGAAGAAGTGAAAAGGGTGTCGTCAAAACAAGAGCAACAAGCTGTTGGGAGTAAGCAAATCTTGGTGGGATCTGTTGACACTCGACGTTCTTTCTCTCATAACTTGCAGGGACCCTTACCACCTGCTCTTGGCCTCGACTCTTTCCCTGTGCTGGAAGAAGCTCTACGGACTACCGATGAGTTTTGTGGTCAATACCGGGCTCTAAGAAGAGAAGTGGAGATACTCCAGGAGGAGAATTACCGACTCCGTAGAATGCTGGAATATTACTCGATACCCATCACAAGGTCGCCACCGCCAACTTCAGATAACAACGAACTTCTTCAAGTCTTAGTGTAGAATTGCCAAGCTGAGAAACTGAAGCTGAAGGAGATCTGTAAGAAGCGCGGGAGGAGTTCATCACCGCCACCGCCAAAGGAGTAATTCATCATCGGTACTGGCATCCCCTTGGTTTGTTCCAAGCTTGGGGAGTGCCGCGGTATCACATCATCACTACCTTTTACTTTTTACTATCAAGTAGTGTCATATCATGAGTAGGGAAGTTATCATATAAGATGGGTTGCAGTGTGGAAGTATCTCTCCTTTAGTTGGTTGTCTATGTATCCCTTGGTGTGAGTTATCGTTATGAAATATTAATGAGAAGTCTTATCATTTACATATTGCACACCTTATTTTAGTTTGCAATTTCTATTATATGATTGATCTTGATTTTAGTATTGGTACCACTTTGGGAGCATTGAGTAAATCTATTTGGTTTTGGCAAACTTAGCATTGGTCAATAGCAACAACACCTTGAGGTTTAAGTAGAAAAGAGAAATACATATAGTTGTTTCATTGTCTTCCTTTCTTGTTAGCTCATAGCTTATTATTCTGAAGTTAAAATTGTTTGTGCTTGCAAGAAAGATGCATGATTATGTCTATCACATGTATATTTGTTTGTTTCCCTCAACTCTTATGCTTGCTAATTAACCTTGCTAGCCAAAGACCTGTACTGAGAGGGAATGCTTCTCGTGCATCCAAACCTGAACCCAAACTTATGCCATTTGTGTCCACCATATCTACCTACTGCATGGTAAGCAAAGGTTGGGGGGAGTGTCATCCTTAAATAAACTAAAGTACATGTGTAAACAAAAAAGAAGAGGGATGATCTACCTTGCTGGTAGAGATAACGTCCTTCATGGGAGCCGCTCTTTGGAGGTCTGTTTGGCAAGGGGTTAGAGTACCCGCTACCATTCGTTGACAACAACAAACACCTCTCAAAACTTTACTTTTATGCTCTTTATATGATTTCAAAACCTGAAAAGCTCTAGCACATGATTTAATCCCTGCTTCCCTCTGCGAAGGGCCTGTCTTTTACTTTGTGTTGAGTCAGTAAACCTATTTCCATCCATCTCAAGCAAGCATTTGAGTTGTTGTGATCCAACCATCTATATTGTGATCTATTTCATCATGTCTTTACTCTTCCTTGTTTAGTACAAGTTTTATCTGAATGAATATAGCTTTGAAAGTTATCAATGATCATTATGATTGAGTATGCAGGATGAGCCACATAAGCTTTAACGTGAGAGCGCTGCTCAATAGATAAGTATAATCTGTTAACTGTTCTCCGACCAAGAACGAAGTTTGCCATCACCAACTATGATTTCTTATGCACCTTTATTTGTGATTACCTTATACTTGTTTCAAGTTGAATTATATGAGGAAGTTGTTTACTAGAATGTCTTGTGTGAATGAATATGATGCTTCTTGTCCGTATTTTATTTATCGACTCTTCACTCCATAAACATGTGGTCCTGTTTACCGAGTTCAGTTTCGCTTGGGGACAAGCGAAGTCTAAGCTTGGGGGGAGTTGATACGTCCAATTTGCATCACTATTTTATATCATAATTTGCTATTATTCATTGATATATTTCATATTTGGAGATGATACTTATGTTATTTCATCTATTTTGCATGTTTCATGATTATTTGGGGATCGCGCACCGGAGCCAGGATTCTCGCTGGAAAAAGCACCGTCAGATTGCAATATTTCGGAAGATCAACAATTGACGGAAATTATATGAAAAATCCTATTTTTCCAGATGACGGAGCAGAAGGGGAGCTGAGGAGGGCCGCCATGGGCCCCCCTCACAGCCGGCGCGGCCCTGCTCGCCGCGCCGCCTATGAGGAGGGGGCCCACAGCCCTCTCGCCTCCTTTTCTTCGCGCACGCCTTCGTCCCGAAAACCTAAGCTCCAGGGGTACGCGAAAAGAGCCACAGCCGCCTGCGGGGCGGAGAACACCAGAGAGAAAGAGCTCTCCCGGCAGCTGAGATCTCGGGAAATTCCCTCCCGGAGGGGAAATCGACGCCATCGTCACCGTCATCGAGCTGGACATCATCTCCATCACCATCACCATCATCTTCATCATCATCACCGCCGTCTCCACCGCTGCACACCGTCACCGCTGTAACAATTTGGGTTTGATCTTGATTGTTTGATAGGGGAAACTCTCCCGGTGTTGATTTCTACTTGTTATTGATGCTATTGAGTGAAACCATTGAACCAAGGTTTATGTTCAGATTGTTATCCATTATCATATCACCTCTGATCATGTTCCATATGATGTCTCGTGAGTAGTTCGTTTAGTTCTTGAGGACATGGGTGAAGTCTAAATGTTAGTAGTGAAGTATGGTTGAGTAATATTCAATGTTATGATATTTAAGTTGTGGTGTTATTCTTCTAGTGGTGTCGTGTGAACGTCGACTACACGACACTTCACCTTTATGGGCCTAGGGGAATGCATCTTGTACTTGTTTGCCAATTGCGGGGTTGCCGGAGTGAAACCTGAGCCCCCGTTGGTATATCGATGCAGGAGGGATAGCAGGATCTCAGAGTTTAAGGCTGTGGTTAGATTTATCTTAATTACTTTCTTGTAGTTGCGGATGCTTGCAAGGGGTATAATCACAAGTATGTATTAGTCCTAGGAAGGGCGGTACATTAGCATAGGTTCACCCACACAACACTTATCAAAACAATGAAGATTAATTAGCCGTATGTAGGGAAAGCACTAGACTAAAATCCCGTGTGTCCTCGAGAACGTTTGGTCATTATAAGTAAACAACGGCTTGTCCTTTGTGCTAAAAAGGATTGGGCCACTCGCTGCAATTATTCGCACTTTACTTACTCGTACTTTATTCATCCGTTACATCAAAACCCCCGAATACTTGTCTGTGAGCATTTACAGTGAATCCTTCATCGAAACTGCTTGTCAACACCTTCTGCTCCTCGTTGGGATCGACATTCTTACTTATCGAAGATACTGCGATACACCCCTATACTTGTGGGTCATCGGCGCGCTTCGCCCCTTTCGCCCTTTCGTCGCATTGCCCGGCGGCTTCTTGGCCATCTTTTTGGGGGCTGTCGGCGGCGCCATGGAATGGGGAGAGGGTAGCGGCGGCGGGTGGACGGCGGGAGGGAGAAACAAATCGGCGGGATAGGAGAAATGAATCGGCGGCGGGATATGTGTTGGGAGGCCAGAAATGCGCGGCGGGATAGGCGCGATATGGCGGGAGGGGCGGGATTTGGCGGGAGTGGGAGACGATTTTTCACTGAGACGCTGACGTCGGGCTCGCGTTGGTTCGCCTCGCTTTTCGTTGTGTCCAGCGTGCCCGGAGCGTCCCTGCTGGACGGGACGGGCTCGGGCGCCGGACACACGGGGCGCGCCGGACAAAAATAGGCTTTAGGGGACGCGGCTGGAACGTTTTTTTGGCCCGGCGCGCCCAAATTGCTTTGAGGGACGCTTTGGGGGACGCGGCTGGAGATGCTCTAAGCTCTCCAGGTCTTAATATCGTCGAGGAAGTATACTCATGTGGCAGCTAGGAGTGTTCCAGACAATTGGCTGCGATAGGAACCTAATATTATTACTACAGGATTTGCACAAGGCATGTATATTGTGCTTTAGAGATCTTTAAAAGATTGATTGTTAGGCGGTGACAATGTAATGTTTAATTAGTGAGGTGCGATGGTATTTGAGAGGTACTTCTTTTTCATCCGTTCAATTAATTTTCTGTAATAAAAATCTCGCATTCTTTTACCTATTTTCCTAGTCGGATTCATTTATCATGCATGCTTGGTTATCTGACCCTTCCCCCTTAAATAAAAACAAAGATTCTTATTTTCTCATAGACATGCCGTAAGTGAAAAAATTGAGTTATTTCTCTGTTGTCCGTCAATTTAGATTCCTATGCTCAAGTAATACTAACTATTGTTCTTTCGCAATGCAGTTACCCCTTTATATTTATTCCTCAATATCATAGTATAGCATATGAACAATTGAATGAAATTTTATAAAATAAATATTAAAAACAGAAACTTTGATGTTGTTTACGGAAATTGAGTAGTAATAATATGATAGGTTCAATCATGTTATCTTACACGCTCAAGTGTTTCTATGTCTTAGAAATTGCTATATGTATGGATAACCTAAACCTTAAACATTGCATTGATGTTAATGTATATAGAAACTTTATTTCGCTGTGCAAATATTGTAGATAGCAATGTACTCCATTATTAGACAACCATGTAGCTCCATTGATGAGAATTGTTTTCACTCTTTTATGTCAGCATTGAATCCATCCAACAAGCATGTAGCTCCACTATAATAAAATTATTAGTTAAGAAGATTTATTAAAAATGATGACAACTAAATAAAAGGAAAACACATATTCAATTTATTTAATGGCCTAACAAAAATTAATAAATGATCTAACATGTATCATAAATACATTATATAATGAAACATTTATAAAAAGCTACAAATGAATGGAAACAGTAAGTGAAAAAAATGAATGAACTGCAAAAAGAATTCAATAGTAGTCGCACTCTCAACTCCTCATAAATCTAGCCGCGCAAATGCGCGGGCCACTCCGCTAGTTCTTATTAATTATAGTGGGAGCAAATTCAACAAAATAGCTATCATCATCATAATCATCAAATATAGAAGGCATATTGAAATCATATTTAATTTTCTCATGAATAGTAGGTGGACTAAAAATATCGTATTCATCATTGTAATCATAATATATTGGAGATATAGTATCATCATAGCAAATTTTCTCCTCTAAAGTTGGGAACTAAAAAGATTATTTTCATAAAAACTAGCTTCCCCAAGCTTAGACTTTTCCATAGCATTAGCAATAATGGTGTTCAAAGAATTCATACTAATAACATTGCTATTAGCATGAAAATAAAGTTCCATAGGTTTTTTTTAATTTTCTCTTCAAACACCTCATGTTCTAACTCAAGATAAATACTATAAAGCTCTCTAATTTTTTTGTTATTTTTCATTAAGCCTAACTAGTGAAAATAAAAACTAGAAACAAAAAAATATAATTGCAGAATCTAAAGGAAATAACTTCGAGCACTCACACACCAGCAACAGTACTAGAAGATAGCTTAGTAACCAGAGGATGTGAGTACCTTTTTACCTTACCTCCCTGGTAACGGCGCCAGAAAAGAGCTTGATGTCTATGCACGCTTCTATTTTTGTAGATAGTGTTGGACCTCCAAGTGCAGACATTTGTAGAATATAATCAAGTTTCCCTTAAGTGAATCATCCAAGGTTTATCGAACTCAGAGAGGTAGAGGTCAAAGATATCCCTCTCAAGCAACCCTGCAATTAAGATATAAGAAGTCTCTTGTGTCCCCAACATACCCAATACACTTGTCAGGTATATAAGTGCACTAGTTCGGTGAAGAGATAGTGAAATACAGGTATATGGATGATTATAAATGGTAATTACAATCTGAAATAAAAATAGAAGCAAGCAAACATGTAGCAGAACTGGTTGTGAATGGTGTTTCAATGCTTAGAAACAAGGCATAGGGATCTTACTTTCACTAGTGGACACTCTCAACAATTATATCATAATTGAATACATAAATATCATCTCTTCACTATGCTACTCTGAACCACTCTCCGGTTGGATAACGAACACCAATTAATCTCGTAGGGCTGCAAAAGCAGTCCTTAAAATTCGCGTTCCAAATCTAGGGACACCCTGATACGTTGCAAACGTATCTACAATTTTTGATGCTTCATGCTTGTTTTACACCAATTCCTATATGTTTTGATTACACTTCGTTGCACTTTTATACGTTTTCCGGCACTAATCTATTGACAAGATGCCACAGTGCTAGTACCCTGTTTCCTGCTATTTTGTATTTCAAAAAAGTTGTACAAAAAATTATTCTCGGAATTGGACGAAACAAAAATCAAAGTTTATATTTTAACGTAACGAAGACCGAGTCCAGAGGAGAGACGAAGGGGCGCCACAAGGCGGCCACACCAGCCCTTGGTGCGGTCCAGCCCCTGCCCGCGCCATGGGGTGGTGTGGGCCCCGAGGCATCCACTGAACTCGCCCTTCCGCCTATTTATTCACGATCTAGATAAAAACCTAAATACCTGAGCCTCCATCCACGAAAAGTTCCGTCGCGACCGCCAGCGCCGACCTTAGCATGGATGTAGGGATTCGTAGCATAGAAAACAAAAAATTTCCTACCGCGAGAACGCAATCCAAGCCAAGATGCAATCTAGAAGACGGTAGCAACGAGGGGATGAACGAGACTAACCCTTGAAGATTTCCAAAGCCTACGAGATTAGATCTCGTTGTTGCAGAAGATGATCACTTGCCGCTTTCAAAGCGCGTAGAAGATCTTGACGGTGCCACAATCGGGCAGCTCCTCCGTACTCGGTCACACGTTCGGTGTTGATGAAGACGACGTCCTTCTCCCCGTTCCAGCAGGCAGCGGAAGTAGTAGATCCTCCTTGGAATCCCGGCAGCACGACGGCGTGGTGGCGGTGTCGATGGAGATCTCCGGCGGAGCTTCGCTAAGCGTATGCGGGAGAAGAGGTGGAGGAGGGGCGGCTAGGGTTTGGGAGAGGGGTGGCCGGCCACTTGAGGGGTGCGGCCAAGCTATGGCTTGAGGTGGCCGGCCCCCTCCCCTTGTCCCTCATTATATAGGTGGAACCCCCAGTGTTGGACTACAAGTCTTCGAATAAGACCCAAACCCAAAACCTTCCATGTGTAGGGAAACCTACCCAAGGTGGGATTCCCACTTGAGGTGGGATTCCCACTTTTCCATGAGGGCGGGTCGCCGACCACCTTAGGTGGAGTCCACTGGGACTCCACCCCTAGGGCTGGCCGGCCATGCTAGGTGGAGTCCCTCCGGACTCCGCCTTCCATAGTGATTTCTTCCGGACTTTTCTAGAACCTTCCATAAATGCACCGGATCATTTTCAAACTTATAAAATGACTTCCTATATATGAATCTTATTCTCCGGACCATTCCGGAACTCCTCGTGATGTCCTAGATCCCATCCGAGACTCCGAACAAAACTTCGAACTCCATTCCATATTCAATATCTACTAATACGACATCAAACCATAAGTGTGTCACCCTACGGTTCGCGAACTATGTAGACATGGTTGAGACCTCTCTCCGACCAATAACCAATAGCGGGATCTGGAGATCCATAATGGCTCCCACATATTCAACGATGACTTAGTGATCGAATGAACCATTCACATACGATACCGATTCCCTTTCTCACGCGATATTTTACTTGTCCGAGGTTTGATCATCGGTATCTCTATACCTTGTTCAACCTCGTCTCCTGACAAGTACTCTTTACTCGTACCGTGGTAAGTGGTCTCTTATGAACCATTCATATGCTTGCAAGCTATTAGACGACATTCCACCGAGAGGGCCCAGAGTATATCTATCCGTCATCGGGATGGACAAATCCCACGTTGATCCATATGCCTCAACTCATACTTTCCGGATACTTAATCCCACCTTTATAACCACCCATTTACGCAGTGGCGTTTGATGTAATCAAAGTACCTTTCCGGTATAAGTGATTTACATGATCTCATGGTCGAAAGGACTAGGTAACTTATGTATCGAAAGCTTATAGCAAATAACTTAATGACGTGATCTTATGCTACGCTTAATTGGGTGTGTCCATTACATCATTCATATAATGACATAACTTTGTTATTAATAACATCCAATGTTCATGATCATGAAACTATGATCATCTATTAATCAACAAGCTAGTTATACAAGAGGCTTACTAGGGACTCATTGTTGTTTACATAACACACATGTATCAATGTTTCGGTTAATACAATTATAGCATGGTATATAAACATTCATCATAAACACAAAGATATATAATAACCACTTTTATTATTGCCTCTTGGGCATATCTCCAACAGTCTCCCACTTGCACTAGAGTCAATAATCTAGATTACATTGTAAGGTACCTAACACCCATGGCATTCTGGTGTTGGTCATGCTTTGCCCTAGGGAGAGCTTTAGTCAACGGATCTGCTACATTCAGATCAGTGTGTACTTTGCAAATCTTTACTTCTCCATCTTCGATGTTGATGACCCACAAGTATAGGGGATCGCAACAGTCTTCGCGGGAAGTAAAACCCAATTTATTG